>JBBPFQ010000084.1:1618363-1628377 GCA_037974815.1 Kaempferia elegans
GATCGGATCATGACTCTTATGCATAGTCGGCAGTTAGTGCAGTCCGGGCTCTAATACCAATTATTGAGTCCAAAAGAAATTTAGATATTTCTACAAAGATATGATATTATCTACTTTGGGTCAACTCTCATGGCTTTGCTCTTGAACTTTACCTAAAAGACTTCTTATCAATAGAGATATATTTTCTTATCAATAGAGATATCTTTCTTTTATAAATTCATGATAGTTTTCATGTATTTTCAATGTATAACTATGTTTGCAAATTTGCAACCCAACAACTGGCTATTAGATTCCCCTCTAACATCCTCATTATCATCATCATCGACATCAACATATGAGTTAACACCTCTATTAATGAATGCTCTTTCGAGCTCTCACTCTTCGTCAGATGTGAAAAGTAATTGAGTAAAAGTCATGTGCATATCACCTGTTACAGTTGTTCCATCGAAAATTTCACTAAAAATGTGGAAATGATCATAGCCTTCCTTTCGTATTGCCTTATACTCCTTTTTATTTTTCTGTACCATTGATTAGGGAAGTATTTTATTATATACTAACATACAATAAAAATATAAATATATATTTGAATGGATAAAAATATTTACCATATATATTATACATGCAGTGAAGGCGTGTATGCAATGGATACTCTACAAATAAAAAAATAAATGTGAAAAATAATAAAATTTTCAATATTTTTTGAAAATATTTTATTTATAAATTATCACAACATTATGAGTAGGGGGGAGATAATTTAGTGATAAAATGTAGGTACTATCAAAAATTTTAAGAGCATTTGAAAAGAAAAAAAAAAACTAAAAACATGTAAACTTTGTGAAAAATATATAAAAGATAAAATCTCAATTTTTCTTTAAAAAACAAAAAGGATAAATTTCATGCCTTTAATTGCTTTGGGCTTTACCAGCTTTTTCGGTCCAGCCCATTGACTTTTACTAAGTAAATTAGGGTTTTAGCTCTCCATTCGTCTATATATATAGACGGTAGTCGAGCGGAACTTGAATCCATATCGGGAGTAACTGCCCTTCTGCATCCTCCTTTTGCGACTCTCGTTCATTTAGGTTTGCATTCGTCTTTGTATTTGGTGATTTTCGTTTCGCAAACAGGCGATGATGAAGAATGAAGTCATGCACCACTCTGATGAGATTTAGAGCCTCATGTGGTGACACCTAATCTTCAACCCATTGTTCTCTGAGCCTCATTCAATTTCTCTTCCTTTTTGTTTTGATGCCTTTATCATCGATTCTTCTTTCTTTTGAGATTTATTGCCACTCTTTGATGAGATTGAATTCGTTTTCTTTTATCTGCTTGTTTGTTTGTGTTTATTTCTTTGTATTTTTATTTCATTCTTCTTTGTAGAAGAGGACAGATCAACTTTTATGATGGATCAATCTTTTAATATAAATTTGAAGATACCCTTTGATTTTTTTTTTTAAATCCTCACACTTGCTACATAGATAATTATCATTTTGTTATGATTGTTCCATAAAAGTTTTCTAAATTCTTATTGTTTTTAATCTATCAAATGAACCGTTTTTTAAAAATAATTCCGATTTTGTCCAATTATAAATCTGATGCATTAAAAATCTAATTTTTTAATCTCTTTTCCCTCTCTTATACTGCATGCAACAATAAACAATTTTCTTTTTTAAAATAAAATAGATTTTTTACTTTTCTGAATTAGCTGCAACAGCTTATTGCAGCTAGCAGCTGCAACAGCTTGTTACTAGCTGCAATAAGATGTTGCAGCTACTTCAGGAAAGAGAAAAAAATATCTACATGCAACTATATGTAATTATAGAAGAGACAAAATGTATTTTATTTTAATAGAGAAACTTGTTGCATTCAGAATAAGAGTGAGGGAGATTAAAAAATTAGATTTTTGTTGTGTTAGATCATCCACGTCGGATGTTGCTCACAAGTCGCGCACGAAACGTCGAGTAGAATATCAAATCTGATATATGTATATATATAATTTTACCCTGCACGATGCGCATTTTGCATGGGTGATTCTTTGCGCAGAACGCGCCTAAGAAGCCCTTCGTAGAGAGTCGGTTATGATTGTCGCATAGTGTTGTGCAGTGTAAGAGAATTGTATATATATATACAAGATCAAGCATTAAGTTTAAAGGAAAAAAAGATTATGTTGAAGAAAAAGAATGAAGTATTTTTTTTTAAAAAAAGAAAATTAAAATGTTAGATTTCAATGACTAGTAAATGATTTTAGATCCAATTGAGTACATTTGAGAGTTTTAGATATTCATTAATTAAATCTGCTGCTTGACCAAGGTCATGGAGGTCATAAGATTGAACCTATCTCGAGCTCGACCTTTCTAGCAAAAGTTACACTTAGAATACACCAATTGTCCATCGGTTCACCAAGACCAAATTGTAAACGAAAAACCTTCATTTCTTGTTCACCTCTAAATAACTTTTTTTTTAATAATCCATGTATACATACCCAATTAATTTTGGACATATGACTAATTGATGTTTTAAGTTTTTTTAAAGGTGACTGATCATCTCTCGTGGAAGTTAAGTTTCTACTAGTCATTAGGTTAAATCTAGCCGGTGCAAATGTCGACGACTCAGCGGGTCCAACATCAACAGCAGTTTGAGTATATTTCAAGATTATGTTGTAAGAAGTGAGCTATTGTATGGATATTCTACTTTTTTTGTTACCATCTTGTCTTGAGCATATAAAAGATGTTTTAATTAAAGGCATCTTCAATGCAATTGTTTTTTTCAAGTGCCACATCATCGCTATATGAAAATTGAAAATCTCACCTTTTCTCTATTATAAAAAAATGTCTCGATAATATTTTACAACCTCACGCTCAACATTTCAGGATCTAACTACTATAAAATTGTAGTTAGAATGAAAAATTTTTGGCTTCAAGGTCCGATGTCTTAATGAAAAATCTCGTTCAATATTTGAAATCTAAACAATGGTTTCAAGGTCTGCTGTCCTATAAGGTTTTTTTTCCCCCTAAATCGTTGTCTTTTCAAATATTGAACTAAGTATTCCATTAAGACAGACCCTATCTGCTAAAATACAATTTTATAATGTGCCATAAGGTGATAGATTTTCTACAATAAAACAAAAAACAGAGATTAGTTTTTAATGGATACATATCCAAAAAACCCTTTTCACCCCTTAATCACTTAAGAGTTAATTATAAACTGATTTATAATTTATCTCTCTTTCTATAAAACCTAAAACAAACTGTAAAAGACACATGGAAAGAGCGTAATGTGAGATTTTTTTTGCATTTATTTTAGGCACGTTCTCATAAATAAAGGTGAAAGTAGGAACACAATTACAAAAAAAAAAAAAAAAAATCAAATGTCAAATAAGATCACGAGGTGCCTTAATTGTGTCTCCATCTGTTTATAAAGCTGAATTTCAAAACAAACATTCTAGCTTAGTGGTTTTGTTTAATCTCACTCTCCCATGTACACAACAACAGCTATAGATGTATCATCCGTCTCTGCTCCCCATCCAATTTCAATTCAAGCTTTGCAGTTGCTATCTGCATTTTAATGTTATCTGCCTCCAAAATCTATTCTAATTACCTGAGAAGAAACTGAAAAAGTAACTAAAAATCAGACAACATGAAGCTGTATACCCTAGTTATTAAGGATCAGCTAAAGAGCAACCAGACGTTGACATTAACATGTGAAATCATCTGTAGAGGGAGAACATATACCTTGAAAGGCTCAAACCAACGTCTTAACCTCAGATACTGAATCAGTCAAGACCGACACAAGTTTTCGAGCTTCAGTCAAAATGCACTCGCGATCAAATAGAGCAGACACAACTGCTACACCTTTCAGGTTCGGTACACCAATCTCCATCACTGAACGAGCATTCAGAACTCCAATACCACCGATGGCAACCACTGGCAACTTGGAAGCTAAACAAACAGACTTCAAGCCATCCAAACCCACAGTAACATTGTTTTGTTTGGTTGCGGTTGGAAACACCCCCCCACAGCCGATATAATCGGCACCATCAGCCCATGCCTGCTCTGCCTGGGCAGGGGTCTTGCATGATACACCAATGATTTTCCCAGGCCCTAAAATTTTGCGAGCAATTCGTGCTGGCATATCAGATTGCCCTACATGGACACCATCAGCATCACAAGCAAGGGCAACATCAATACGATCATTGATCAATAGTGGCACACCACTGGATCGGCATATCTCGATGCAAGCAGTTGCTGCTTCAACAAATTCACAGGTTTCAGCCTCCTTTTCTCTGAAACGTGAGTTAGCAGTAGCAAAATATATTAGTGGAAGTAGCAAGCTGAGAAACTACCCAAAACAAGATGATACACAATTCACGAAGTCCATAAGAGACCATGCTTTCAATTCAAGGAAAAATCATACCTCAATTGAATAATTGTGGCACCCCCTTCAATGGATGCTTTTACGGCATCTACAATGGAACGGTTCCATTTCCTATTCATTGTAGAATCTGTGACTGCGTATAAGAACAAATCACTTGCATTGAATGATCCTGCTCCTGCATTGCAGGAATGAGTCTCAAGACTGAATAAGTGATCCAACGGTCCTTGAGGTCCATTTCCAATTATAATATCTTTGCTATAATCCAGTGCATTCTGAACAAAGGTCTTCGCATTCTGAAAAGCAACAACAAATATCCATGTGACGTTATGAGAATATGAGATAAACCTAAAGGTGAGTAGTGACACTTCATCAACTGAAAAAAAAAAGATTTTTCAGTAAATATATTTTTTTAAAAAAAAACACCTGAACAGCTCGCAGCATTGGAAGACCTTTAGCTAATTCTGCTGCTATGCATGAAGCAAGTGTGCATCCAGTTCCATGGGTGTTACGAGTCTTCACACGTGATCCAAGCAATTCATGGTACTTTTTGCCTAGAAGAACATAAGAAAAACTCCCTAAATTAATAACTTGACAAAAGTTGTCAGGATAAAATGAGGTTGGCAAATACCATCAAAGAATATGTCAATTGCATCTGAAGACCCTGGAAGATCACCACCTTTCACAAGAACATTTCTGTAAATAGCAACTTGCCCTTGAGACATATACAAAACGAGAGAGAAAAATGAGAAATTCTAGGAATATTGGTTCTCTTTTGCCATACATAATAAGGATCATAAAGAAGAGTTGTGCACTTTTTTTTTATCTTTTCAAAGAATGAGAATAAATTTTAGAAATTTTTGGCGGTAGAGTCGTACTTCCTCAAAATGCAAAGGCACAAAATTAGACAAGCACCCATACAAAAAAACCCCTCTTATATCCAAGCAACTACTCGTAGAATGAGCACACAAGTCAATTAGGAAGTATAGTCAAGCAAAAGAAACCTTCTAAGGCCCTACAATGATACTACAATAGTTATACTCTAATTGATCAATGATATAGAAACCAATTAGCAATATTTAGGTTTCTGTTTTTTGCCCAGCAGAATTTCCTCTTGAAACCTCCATAACTTCCTAAAAGATAATTTGAAGGCAATGCAACCAACCATTGCATAAATATCTACTTCTTCTGTGTTTGGAACACCTTTAATGATTTACGAATGCTGCACTGATTCCAGACGGTTCAATGTTGGTACCAACTACCAAGTGTAGGTCATTCATGAATCAGTTTTCAGGCATAATGACCAATGCAATGATGACTAAAGCAATATGGTAGATCGAGATGCAATTAAAAATCCAAAAGAATCTTATCTGTGAACTGTCAAAATCCTTCAGGGTTCCCCTATTCTTTAGTAGATGTGTCTCACTGTTGCCAAAATTGAATAAACCAACCAACCAGTGCCCACCCACCACAAGTTTCTCCTACACAAACCAAGCTCACTAGTTGTGCTATCCAAATGTTTTTTAAATAACTCCACTTTTCCCCACTGTTTTTTCAAACAATACCAGCCAGTTAGACGGCGATAAAATTGTCATCAGGCATAAAAATGATAGCTGGTAGTCAGTAAATATTTTTACCTATTTTCCTTCAGTTTATTTTGTCAGTGAAACTTATTCATAAGAACGCCTAAGGAAACTCTAATCATCAACATCTACACATACTTTACTGGAAATATCTGTCCATCACTAATTATTTGGGTCTTGGGATTTTATGCAGAAACCAATAATTAATTTCTAACATTATTGCCTCTTTCTTCATTTGCATATATAAACCATAAACAACTACCATCATAGTCTCGCCTAAAGTTTCTGAGCTTGAAAATATTTTATTAAACCATAAGGTACGACACTTCCATGAAGCAGATGCAATGACCTCTCCAACTCAACCAAGAGCAAGAAATTATTGTCACCAGAAGGAATTAGAGATTCTAAGCATATATATCATGATTTAGGTATAACAGAAGTTCAACAAATAACAAATGTTGTATTAAAAGTTTCAAGTAAAGTGCACATATAAAGACCCAATTTGACAAAACCCACAAGAATGTTCCCTTTATTTTGATCGCAAGGAAAAACAAATCGAAAAAAAAAGGGAAATATAATGCAGTTGCGAGACTACCAGTATGCAATAAAAGGATCAAAGGTGAAATCAATAAGGCACGAAGAAACAAATGTCATTTATGTTAACATCAAACAATTTTAAAGAGTGGTACTTAAAATGAAATCAAAAACTTACTTAGGGCCTAAGTTATGTAATGATTTTGCTGCAGAATACATATCAGCCACTGTTCTCAAAGGCACACCTCCAAGTAAAGCTGATGCTTCTTTCACATTAGGAGTAACAATATCAGCTATTGCAAAAAGCTCATCCCTGAATTCAAACAAACAAGCATTTGATTCATCAGCAAAACCCCAAGATTCAGATAAGCTAATAAACTAACGAATTCCATGACATACCAATATCCTGAAAGTGTCGAAGATTCTGCAAGCACATCACCGCTTGTAGATACCATGACTGGATCAACAACTAAAGCTGTTTTTCTAAAATATAACAATGTCAACAATGGTACAGTAAAGCAGGTTCAGTTTTCTTATTAGCCATTACCTCGAACAGGAAACTTCTTGAGACTCTGACATAAAACCTTTACTACCCCAATAGAAGGAAGCATGCCTGTTTTTACCTAGAAATTCAAAGAAAGAGAATAGCAGTGTTATTAGCAAGTCCATGTTATGCCATGAATTCATCATGTCAAGAAAAATACCATAGTTCTCTAAACATGTAAAAGTGTGTATAGAAACATCTAGTACTATCAAAATGATTTTGTCAAATCAATAATTATGGTTCTTCTATACACAAAATGAAGCAACAGCAACAACCAGAAGTAATAAATTTCCAACGATCATTTTTCCAAATTTCTGATGCTACCAACTAGTGGTAAAAAATTATAGACATAACTCATACAAACTTGATCAACAAGACATTATATTTCGACCACTTTAATGAAATACTCACAATAAAACAAGAATTCTTATAACTTAATCCATGATGGATCGACTCAAAATTAAACTAGTTACAGCAATCCAAAATATAATTAAATATTACACGCATTCTTTTTCACTGCTAATGACGTTAAAGTGGAATCCTCTTGATGCAGAAAATAAGCTCAAACACATATTGAAACTTGATATTTATTTTTGTTTTTACTATTCATGCTTCTGAACCCATTTAAGTTAGAACTTGAATGGTTCCAACTTAATGAAAATGCTACATTGTATAAGTAAACTTTCTCTGAAGTGAGAAGTCCAGATGATCTAAATATTAATCTTCTATATCAGCCAATATATACTTTCTGAAAGTGAATAACTGAGTACACATCTTAACATGTCCCCTTGAAATAAATATAATAAAGAAGGAAACTTGAAAACACTTGAAAGCACTTGTGAGAACAAATTGATGAAATTGCAATATAGGTAGTAGATGAACATCAACCTGAAGGAATTATCATATACATCCCGACATAAGAGATTGAACAGAAGTGGATCGTATTAATGCAAATCAATATAACATAGTCTAATCCAATTGATATATAAATTAGGAGCTAAAGTCATTTGATATCATACCACATCAACTCCCATGTCCTCAAGTACGGATCTCAACTGCTCCTCAACAAACTCATCGGGTATGGGATGAACACCCTAGTTAGTGACACAGCCAGTAAGGTTCTTGAGCAGGGGTGAATAGTTGATACGCAACTAATGAAGCACAGGAGTTATACAAAACCGCAATCATTGACAGTAATATAAAACTGATAGGAACATGCAAAGTCTATAGGAGAAAAAAAAAAGTTTCCAGAATTAACCCAACAAAATTCATGTCAATTTTATCAAGATTTGATATTTATCTAGCTCCACGCATAGAGACGTTCATTTCTTTTAAAAAAAATTGAAACTAACCACTTATTGCAAGAATAGCAGCAATGAACAAACCCCACTATTCTGGAAACTGAGGAAAAACAGGAGCTATATTATCTGCTGTCCATTCATTTCTATTGTTTACTTGGAGAAAATAGTAAATTTTCTAGGTATTAGAAACGCAAACTTCTTTTCCCACTAATTTCGCCTGATTTGGGCATGAAAAGAATTAGATTGAATTAAATTTCCTCCGCATCTCATCTTCGTTCCTTCCAACTAAACTAAATTGGAAAATTTGACAATTCGTTCCAAACCATTTCTTTTCCCTCCTATTTCCGTCCAAGTAAACACACTCACTAAGATCTCAGACCTGAACGCCGACAGTGTTCTGCGCTGTGACGGCGGTAACGACTGACGAACAGTAGGCGCCGAGCGCCCCGCATGCCTTGATGTCTGCCTGGATCCCGGCTCCAGCACCAGAATCGGATCCGGCGACGGTGAGCACGTGGGGCATTCTCCGGCCGCCTCCGCTGCACATGGCCGACATCGCCGCCGTGATCGGTCCGCTAGCACCCCCTCGGGAAATTCGCGCGCCGATTCCTGGGAACGACCGCGTATAATTCTGGAGAAGGGAGAACAGATTGGGTCAGTGGCGAAGGCTCGTTTGACTGCTATCTGAGCAAGCTTAGAGAGAAAGAAAAAGAGACGACGGCGACCGGAGAAGAGGGCCAGGCGAAGAAAGCGGCGGCTGCCATGCGACAGTTTGGGGGCTCCAAATCAAACCCGGACTTTATTGTACATCTATTAATCTCAGGGCATCCCAATGCAAGGTTGGTGAGAGCTCAATAAAATTAAAAAATCTTAATAAAAATATTTTAACTATTGTAGAAATAATGTTGGTGAGAACTTTGTAAAATTAAAAAATCTTAATAAAAATGTTTTAACTATGGTAGGAAAGGAATAAGGTTTGAGGTTTGTAGTTAAAAAATAGATTTGAGTTTTTAAACCTACTTTTTTATCTCAAAATCAATGTAATATGCATTTAATCATGCAATTGCATGTTATGAATTAGAAAAAAAAAATCATTAAAGTTTAACTATTGGAGATGTTTCAATAGGTTTTTAGAATATTGATGTGGCGTGATGTGGCATATTGAGATTATAAAAAAAAACTTTTGTAAAACTCTAACTATTTGAGATGCCCTTAGTATTAGTGTATCCACGTTTGTTTAATGTTATAACATCCACGACCTTATAAAAAGTATGGGGTCCATATGTCACATACATATTATATTAACACCTTCATTATCTCACATTCATTTTAACATCAACAAAAATCACCCTCCCTACTATTTTTTTAAAAAAATAACCCTACTTAAAAAAAACCCTACTTTTTTAAAATCACCCCCCTACATTTTAAAACACTACGAATTCAGTATTAAAAAATTTTAATAGATATTAAAATTTCTTATATACCAATATATTTCTATGGTCTAAAATTTTTTAATACTGAATTCGTAGTGTTTTAAAATGTAGGGGGGTGATTTTAAAAAAGTAAGGTTATTTTTTTTTTTAAATAGTAGGGAGGGTGATTTTATACTAGCCATTAATTAACCCTTTAAATATTTTTAATTTAATTTTATTAAAATAGTCGTTACTAGTTGTTGTGTAAATTT
>JBBPFQ010000084.1:1628477-1643072 GCA_037974815.1 Kaempferia elegans
AAATATTAAATGTGGTATACAATCGTAATAATTATAAGTATAGTAACAAATATAATAAATTTAGAAATATTATATTTGTTACTTGATTTTCTTGATTGTAATACCAAATATAATAATCTCAATTGATAATCAATTCGAGATTATTTTCCATAATAGTTATTATGGCATTGCCTCAAGATTACGTTTTACACTCAGCAGCATTTGCATTAATTCAACAGTTATTTAGGATACCTTATGATGCGCTGAGGCTGTTCAAAAGATAGACTTGGATGTAAATATTTTATTGTCAATAAGTGAGGATTTGGAAGCAAGCATGCCTGAGTTATGCTTTAAAATGTTGTATAACGATGAAGCCTTATTGTTTACTTGGTGGCAAATCTCTTCCTTTTTCAGATGGACCACGGTGATCATGCTGAATATATTTCTGGATACTATGTGAAGCCAGGGCAAGAAATCCCTTCAGGATTAGACAGTCTTTCTCAGCTGAAGGAGGCTTTGTCATCCCATCTTCAGCATACTGGACCTGTAGAACAACTGAGCAGAACTGAATCTCCTGGCGCAATAACAACCATGATTGGGTCTTCAGTATCCTTATTGGGTTCTAGAGGCCCAAAATCTACAAAAGGAAATTGCAGAGGTGATTTAGCAGATTCTGCGAACATATTGAATCTGAAACCAAATTCTTCTTCCCGATGTAACTTTCCTGGTGAAGTTAACAGACATGTTCACAAGGTATAAATTGTGTTTCTACAGTTTGACAAACTTAATTTTTAGTTTCTGTCACTCATCATTATGCTGCTGTATTTGCTTGTAGTGCTTCACATAATACAATGTTGAGTAGCATGCAAGGCAAACAGTTGATTATTTGCCTGCAGAGCTAAACAATTGAATAAGTGGTTACATTAAAATTTAGAATATTGCATGTATCTTTGATGTGCACAACCGGTTTCTCTAATAATATTCTAGTTGACGGACATATTAGGCACATTCATCTATTAGTACAGACAACTATTCAGCGTATCCTAGTTTAATAAGTGAAGGTTGTACATTAGTTGACATTCAGTTTTTCAAATCAAGATTGTTTATACAGTTTGGCTTTCATGTCTTGTGCATTTTGCCTTCTAATCAAAGCTCTTTGTAGTTTCAATCTCTTCTTTGAAGCTAAAACACTTAATACTTGTCTCAGGCTCAAAATCTGACTTCTCGTTCTCAGTCCATTGAAGCCACTCGAGTTCATTATAACTCACAAACAATCGCTTCAATTTCTCATGAGCGACAGGTTGGTCTTCTTAATAAACAAAATCATGCTAAACCAACAGGGACCAAAGAGACTGTCTTTGGCCATCAAAAGTTTGGAAGGAGTAGTAATTATGGACCATACAGAAACACTCGAGATTCAAGTGAGAATGTTTGTGGTCCACGGGCTAACAGAGACACATACAAGAGGTCTTTTGGCTCAACAAATGGAAAATTGTACGCAAATCAGCTTGTGTGCAGAAATAAATACAATAAGCCAGATTTTCAGTGTAAACATGAAGAGGCCAAATTCTTCATGATAAAGTCATTTAATGAAGATGATATTCACAAAAGCATCAAATATAATGTGTGGGCAAGTACTCCACTAGGTAATGAAAAGTTGGATGCTGCATTTTGGGATGCACAGGGATTATTGGAGAAGGGTTCAAAGTGCCCAATTTTCCTGTTCTTCTCAGTGAGTAACTAGACAAATATTTTTTTTAAAAAAACATTTGACATTTAGATTCTGTAATGTTTTTCAACTAAAAACAATTTCCCTTCATACATCTTCTTTATGCATTAGACATGCCACAGGACATAACTTAGAACAGTTCGCTAATAATTATTATATTGTATTGCATCTGGTTCTATTATTAATCCTGTCAATTATATTTCTATATTGTTTGAGTAATTTTGCTTCTGCAACCACATCTCCGTTACCTGATTTCTGTCTTGATTCTTTTTCTATATGAATTGCATATAACTTGTCCCAGAATTATCTTCTTCATTAATGAGACCCCATTTCTTCTTTTTAGTTTAAACTTTAAACAAAGCTTTTAGGGTTCAGATAAAGGTTGTCGATATTGCTTTTATGATTCTCTGATCGAGTACTCATGGTTCATTCTTGTCATTGATTACAGGTTAATTCCAGTGGCCAGTTTGTTGGGTTGGCTGAGATGCTTGGACCTGTTGATTTTAACAAGAACATGGATTTCTGGCAGCAGGAAAAATGGAACGGATTTTTGCCACTAAAATGGCACATTGTAAAAGACATTCCAAACCGAATGTTTCAGAATATTACACTTGAAAACAATGGAAACTATCCTGTAGTTTTTAGCAAGGACACTCAGGAGGTATTATTTTCCCCAAATTTTATAAACATAAAAATAAGTGTCCTTGTTTTGAAACCTTTTCAGATATGAGATGATACGAGAAGCATCTGATTAATTAAACAACTTAATCTAGCACTGCAAGTAGAAAATTTTTAATACTTGTATAAACTGTACCATTGGAATTTACCATTTCTAATCTCCATTTGGAACAAGTTGTTGCAGGTTGAGAAGGACAATAGAGAACGTTAATTGCAAAATAAATTATATGTATTTAAGATGCTAGTGGTAATCTGCACAAGTGGTTTTGGTTATTGGAGATTTCCTCAAGAGAACCCTTTTTAAGTTAGTGAGGGCAAAATAGAAATATTATATTATATTGTATTTATAAAGAGATAATTGTTGCACTATATTGTATAATATAAAAGATTGGGTCATAACATTTGTTTACCAAATACTTACTAAATGCATAACACATGTAACTGTTAGCTCTAATAATTCCAACACATTCCTTGGAGTTGGAGTATAATATTGGATGCCCAACTTGTTACATAAAATAAAAGCTATTGTGAAAGTAATAAATAACTGATAAAAATGCTCGACTTAAATGAAAACTGAAATATTGTTGTAGTGGTTGAGAAACTTGATGATTGATGATGCTCTCAAATGATCTTCAATGAGAAAAAGTTGACAGTTGGACCTTTTGAACATGCAAGTTGATCAGCTCTTCAAATAAGTGAAACATTCTTCTCCCTTAGATCACTGAAACTGAAGACTGAGATTTTAAAGTTTAAGAATGTAAAAGATCATGCATATGAAATAACAAAAAAGACTACTAAAGATGTTAATTGATGGTGGAGTTTGAACATTTAACTTGTGGTGAAGAGGAATGTGCAACTTTCCTTGTTAATTGAGGATTTTCCTTGTTACTGCAACTTTCCTTTTTATCCAGATGCGCCTCTGCCTTTTTGGATTTTGTACCTCTCTCAAAATTGCCCCTTCTTTTATTTCTTTAAATAGGAATATGCTCTATTTGAAACAGAGAATTTCTTCATTTTCGTTGCCAAATCTGATCCAAGTGAAGGCAGTGAAGAACCATCTTTGAATTCAAAATTTCTAGATCAATCAAAGTTGGCAAACATTGTCTTTTGCTCGTCCTTGCCTTCAGTCAAAGAGTTGATCATGTTTGAGTGGGTGAAACCATAGAAGATGTTGAAAATATAGATTATAAGGATGGTGGAGACTAGAGTAATTAGAGCACCCACATCAGGTTCTCTAAAATTTCTTTAAAATTTAGAGTAAACCATATACTTTATTAAATTTAAACTATTACTTTGCACTACACACTACATCAGTTGTCCTAAAATGTCTATTATCTTTATTTTTTTATTATTTTCTTTTCTCTTTTATTTTTATTATTATATTTATGGAATGAGTGAAAGGAGAGAGATTGAAAGAATGAGTGGAAGGAGAGAGATTGAAGAAAATATTATTTTATTTTTAGGGTAAGAGTTTCATTCTCTAAATTTTGAGAATTACTATTCATAAAATTTAAATTTAGAAAATAGATAGGGTAGCTGATGTAAAGGTTTCTTAGTTACCCTATCCAAAATTTAGAGGAAAATATTTGAATAAGGTAGCTAATGTGGTTGCTCTTACAGAACTGCCGATGGCACATAAGGTGGTTTGGATATTGCAAAAGAACAAACTTAAGTGAATCTGGATGGTGTTTGACCATGGATGATGATTAAGAGAGAGGTAGAGCATGATAGATCCAATAATTAAAATGAACATGTTGAGGTAGAACATGCAAGCTTTTAGAATAGGCATAGAATGCCTTGTCAATATCATTGCAGAACAATCTGGATTGGGCTAGGTTCTTGATGCAGGTTCTGAAGTAGCATATCTTTTATGTTGGTGGCTGAGTTGGCAACATGAATAGGAGCAGAAGTTGCACTCAGTGTTGAATGGGAAAGGAGAGGTGAGGTTGAGGAAGAAGAAGAAATACAATCAACTTCGCCTGTTGATATTCTACATGAGTGGGGGATATCCAGTAGATTATTGAAGAAAACATTGGAGAGCACTTACTGTAGATTGTGTTTCTTTATTTATCAATAGAAAAGCAATATTATATTGCATGGGAGTCAACTCATATCATACGAGACTAAACCCATATCATATGACTCAACTCCAAGAAATTTACATAGCAGCCTATGCTATAAACATACACTTGTGTCATAAACCCATTACTGATCTGAACATTTATTTGATTTTTGCTCAGTATCAGTTTTAAATCTCCATCATCGTGCTCAAACTCATTCAAAGATAATCTCTTTCATGACAGGTTGTGTTCTGCCTCCTCATCAATCTATATATTCTCATTTTCAGATTTATATGCTAATTGTTTAGGGAACATTTGATGATTCTTGACATTCAAAATTTCTTTGCTTCGGACAGTTTATTTTAGAAATATCAAGATATTTCTACATGACCTTTTTTGCACATTGGTTCTTGTAGATAGGGCTTCCACAAGGTCTCCAAATGCTGCAAATTTTCAAAAACTACAGTCCAAGAACTATGCTGCTTGATGATTTTGAGTTCTATGAACAGAGAGAGAAGTCACGGCAGGCTATTAGGAGACGACGATCTGCAAGGATGAATTCTGATAGAGTGTTTTATGGCAATAGCAATCATGTGGTACCTTTTGCATCCTTTGCTCATCTCACTGATTTTTTCTCCAGTGTTTCTAATTTTCTTATCGAGAAAATTGTTTGATCTTCTTTATTAATTAATTTTCTTTGTAAATTTAAAATTTTGGCCTTTTGTTTTTCACTCAGAAGCACTTGGAAGAGGAAGTCAGTAATCTGAATGTGACTGGGAAGTTCAGAAATAGGTTTGATCTTCCCTCTCCGTCTAATGGCAGAAGATTTGGTTGATAATAGCGCATCCATTTATCCTTCACTAGTAGCTGCTTTTAGATAAACTGTAATAGCCAGCGAATCATCTTTTACCATATTTAAGATAAACCATTGCTCCTTTGTTATCTTATTCATGTTTCACAAGCTGTAGCTTCTCTATCAATCTTTTTTACACATTGATACTCATTGCATCGATGTCAATGACAAATGTGAGAAATTGGAACTTCATGTCAAAGAAACCGATTCCTTTGGGTTTCTCTTTTAACCAACCATCGTTCTATCACTTGACCAAAGTCCCCAAATGTTATAAATTTCACTGCTGCGTGAGTGATATATATATATATATATATCTGAGTTATAAATTTTAAAAATTATTTATTTATTTTAAGAAAGATAATATGAAGGAAAGTGATATAAATTCTCCAATAATTTTTTTTAATTACCATATGATTATATTAAATATAGAAATTAAAAAATTATTAAAAATAATGACGTTTGATTAAAATGTACTATTTAGTATTGCCCTGATGCATTCTCTTTTAGGTGTTTCATTACGCTTATAGCATCCAAATGTATATGCCAGGGTTATCAAGAATATCTACTACGCTTACCTATTCCAAGTTGAGATCTAGTATGGTATATGCCATAATATACCTGAAAGGACGAATCAATTCGACACATTCTTCTTAACATTCAACCATACCATTGTTTGGTAATAGTTAAATGTTAGATCCATCTCTATTCCTCCAATTTATCCACCCTTTCAGCTTATTCATATAGCTTACTTGAAAAAAATATTGAAACCAGATCAGTAAGAAGAATTGCAATCTTCGAAATGTACAAAATTTCAGAAAACACACAAGGTATGTTCCACCGAGTAGGTATGTAGGTTGCAGGTGCTTCTAGTGCTCTAAGCTCGCTAGACAAAATCGAACCTCCACGAGTTAGCTATTTAGAAGTACTATACACTAGCAAAATTATCAACCCCTATGACTACTTTCTTGAATCACTAAATGAAACTGATAGGTCCTTTATGCGAGATAAGAGAACCGTTATCTCTCTGGATGCGAAATCCATCCTCTCTTTGGACTTTGCTGCTTCAGATACCAGAGTTGAGGTCATAGAAAGGAGTGCCTGCACCTGTTCAGCCTGCTCATTTGAACTGGAACCAATTCCTTGCACCAGGTTTGAAGGCACAAAATTAACACGGCGCCATCGGATGAGTAAATAGCGTTCTGGGATCCGAAAGAAGTTTAGTGTTGACAGAACTCGGAGAGCATGTCTGCAGAGAATTCCTGAAAATTCAAATGAGTTGCAATTACAAGAAAGAAGCTCTTCATGTGGGATCCACAACACTTTCCGCCCACCGTCCATCTTTGTGTGGTGTCTAACAAGAAAAACACCTTCTCCCACCGGAAAGGAGGCATAATGTGCAGCCAAGACAAGCTCATCTTGAAGCTTACTGAAAGCAAATGGGGTGAGAACTGAGGCTGCATGAGCTTCTATTGGAGTACCTGTTTTGAGACAGATATTCTGCAAGTTCTGTTGCATTATCTGTTGCTCCCCCATTTGATCTCTGAAGTCAACAGCTACTGCAACCTGAATAGAAACAATATCATTTTTTATAAAACATAATAAATAAATGATCCTACGGGGTTGTGTTCAGTGATTTTAATGGAACACATATTCTTCTTCATACAAAATGTCATCAGAAAAAACTAAGCCCACCACATTCTTCATGCAAATTCAAAACAAGCATTCTAAAAATGCAACATATCAAACAAAATAAAAGAGCATGAGAGTCATACTTGTTCAACAAAATGAGTAAGACGTGACTGTGCACTCAAAAACCTCTGAATGAATGCATTTACTGACTTTGCTGTGGTTTTTAAAGTCAATCCTGCAAGGAAATGACTTCTGAGGTATGGCAATGCCCATTGTGTTCGGAGAGTGAACAAGTTTGCAATATGCCGATTGCTATGAAGTCCAAAGGAGTTAACCATCTCCCTCCATCCGTTCTCAAAATCATCTGGTCTTTCCAAGTTATATAGTCGATAGAATTCAACCTTCCACTCATTATACCGCTCTCCAAGAACTGAATTGAACCATGATGGGAACTTTGCCATAATTAGCCACACACAAAGTGCATGTTTTGTTTCCGGCATCTCAACAGATATTGCTTCTCTAAGACAAGTACTCTGGTCAGTCAAAATTGTTCGTGGAGATTTACCATTCATGAAGTTTAGAAATACCTGTTCCAAACAACAGTGTTAACAGTACGAAGAGAAACAAAATCAAGATTTTGTGCTAGTACCTTTAATGCCCAAGTGAAGGATTGAACATTCTCCTCGTGTAAAAGCACACAGCCAAAGAAGCAGGGCATTCCATAGTTGTTCATGCCAACCCAAATTCCAAGTGGCAAATCAAAAGCAGCCAACCGATGGGTTGTGTCAAATACAACTGCATCGCCGAAAATCTCATATGACTGGACTGACGAAGCATATGACCAAGCTATCCCAGTAAGAATGTTATTTTGACCAAGTGTGAAATCATACTTAAAATTGGGTTCTTTCTCCTTGATACTCTTGCACATTCTAAGGAGGTCAATTCCCTCCTCATCCTGACTTACCTTTCTGAAAGATTGAATGAGGTTCCTCACATCTTTTTCTGTAAATGGCAGATACCCTGGCTCAACATGCTTTTCCAGTTCCATAAGTCTCATCATTTGCTGTACAGATATGCCACTTTTTGCAAACATCTGGATGCGTAATTTATCAGCATCAGAAATAGTCCGATAGGCAGGGAGAAATCGGACTTGATTAGGTTCTAACATCTCATGGTTGTGGTGATTTACAAAGCCTGTGACTCTCCACTCAGAAACACCCATGTCTATGTTTCTGCCTATTCGCATATATGCTTGACATCCACATCGGGAGGACTTACGGTTCCTTTGTGGTTTAGTATCACTAGTTGCCTTAACAGGAGTATTGCCAGCACGGTGACATACAAAATACCGCCTTGTAAGTCCCTTCCCAATACCATCTTTCCCTTCTGTCCGATGACGACGAATAGAGAAACCACATCGCTTTGCAAACTTACTGTAAAATTCATATGCAGTGTCATGAGTCTCGAACTTTTGGCCGATATAAGGAATGGCATCATTTGATGGTTCCAATGAAAGTCTTGTGTCATCTTGTGACTCTTCATTGCTGCTTGTGTCGTCCAGAGACAAGGACCTTCGTTCTGATGGATCATTATAATCATTTAACATGGCTCTAGATTCTTCATTAATGTTTTAGCATCAGAAGAATTAATTAGACATTACCCTGCTTGATAAAAAAAAACACCATATCAAAGCTGGATCAAGGAAATGGTAGTAAATGCAAATGGTTTGGCATGTCAGTTAAAATATCACAAGGTAACAAACCAAAAGACTGATTAAGGTAAGATATTCCATAATAACAGAATAAGATAGCAGCAAATACTAGCAAAAAAGATGAAAATAATTTCCTCGACATAATCATAAAATTTATCCCTGGGGTATTTTGAACTTTGAATATATATTAAAAATGTTGATCCATAAGGGGAAAAAATGTTATTAGATGAGAATTTGGTATGAAGATATTTAAACTTAGGTTAAAGTTAAAAAAAAAAAACTCTAGTGAGTATATTCTATCTAGATTTGTCGCCGCCAGATTGCTGCTTTGATGTTGACTCACTTAAGAATTCTTGTTCATGCTTATTCCAAAAGAAATAAGCCACTGGTCTTCAACTGCAAACTCCAAGTGGACACTACAGTCTGCCTAATATCCTTCTCTAACAAATACCAAAAACGCTTCTTGTCATTCACTAGCTTAGTGTGCTTGTCTAATAGTTTTTTACTGTAGTACAATTAACCATTTCTTTTTCTTTTGCTAATTTTCATACAAACATGTATATTAGCAAAGTAAAGACAAAAGAGACAAGGGGAAAATTCACTGCGTAATATATAAGAGAAATGTGTACTAGATTTCAAGGTTTATTGTGCAACTACAGAAAGATTCTTCCTCTCAACAAACCACAAAGCAATCTTTTTTTTCCTTTCTTTTTTCTTAAAAATGTGTGTTATGGTTCTTTAATGGAAGCTCTAAAAGCTGTACACCTCCCTTCTCATAGCAATTTTTACATTTGCAGATACCTCTTGCATCCACCACAATTGCCTCTCCACTTTTTGTAACTCCTACAAGACTTCTAGCTAACTAACAGTTCGAAAGATAATATGACTGTACCATCCCCCCGTTTATTATGCCTAGGGTTTCTTGAAACCAAATTGTCAATCAACTAACCAAATTACCTCAGGTATAGGCAATAAAGAGTTTGATTAATTCTTAAATTCCCACCAGACCAGCCATAACAAAGCTTGTCTTCGAGGGGAATGCACACATACCACTCAAACAATGTTGAAGGATCCTACCTGCATCAGATTGGAGGAGAGGAGGAATTCGTCAGAACCGAGAGTAGATCGGTCGCCAAAACCCGAACTCACACTCATCGCCTCGCACCCATCTTCCCCCGCTCTCTGCGCCGGAATTATAAAGAACAGAGGACCAAATCTGGCCGAAAGAACTGTCGCCGCTCGCAGAGAACATCGTCACGACGAGACGGTAAAGAGTAGGAAAGGAACCGACCGAGCCTTTGCAAATCAGTAACGTTCCCGAGAAATCTGTCAACCTAGGCGACCGTCGAGGAAGAGGAAAGCGATCTCCCCACCCAGATCCAACCTCGGGAACCGACCGCCGCCGAATGCCGTTGAAATGGAACGAGAATGGAATGGAAGAACGAGGAGGAAGATGATGTCGTTGAATCTGAACTTAATGGATTGTATATTTGCTTCGTCCTCCGGCCCATGGGCTGATCTGGGTTAGTTGGACCGGATGGGTTTAATAAGTATGCTATACGTCCAGATGAAATCTTTTATTTTATATGTGAAAGTTAAATTAAAATAATATAATTTTTATTATTGTTAGTTATCATTAATTATTGGCGTTGATATGATGATGATGGTATTACGGGTCCCACGCGACCATCCCCATGCTGTTTGTGTTTTACACCCTCCCAAAACTCTCAACTCGGTGACCGTTGCCCGCATCCTTGCTCTGTTTCACCCGCAATAAGATCCAAAATTGAAGATGCCGAAATCTTTCACTTAAAAGCTCGCGGCCCTACAATGACCGAGTGCAGCTGTGCCTGTTTGCTCCATCCTCCATGTCTTCTTTTCCCACCATTTGGCCGGGGACCTTCGAGCTAGTGTTGCGTCAGTGTCACAGAAAGTTGAAACTTAATCCTATGATACAGTCACCGTCGGCCGTCCCTTCCTTTCTTCTTCCTCCTCCTCTTCTTCTCCTTCCTAATTACCTTCTTCAACAATGGGGGAAAAAATTGCTTGTGTCACAGTACACTGAAACCAGCAGCTAGCTGTCTCAGTTCAGTTCAACAAATTCCTTTTGCATTAATGGGAGTACTGGTACACATTCGAAAAAAGCAGCAGCCTTGCATTATATTCTGTTACTGGACAATTAATACACACCTCACTTGTTAGCACACATCAAGAGATTAAGCAGATCGATTGAACCTATACATACTTGGATTAAGAGATCGAGGAGATTAATGGAGCTGTTTGCACTGCTCCAGTACTTAATTAGCTAGACTGAATTGATCAGCTAGATGACCGTGAGAAAGAATTAACCGATCGAAGTTGGATTCCTCTCTCTCTCTCTCTCACTTTCTCTCTAATTTATTTCTCTGCAACGCAAAAACTGCAGACTTCCTGCAATGCCATTTCAAACCAATAGGAAGAACCCTGTGTGACTGTGTTCACTTTGCAGGCACGTACCGCCTGCTTAAAGAAATATTGGATCCCACAGAGAGGCGTGGTGCTCCCAGTACTCCTCCACCTCGCCGACGACCTCCCCGCCCCACGCTGGCGGGCTGAGCAGGAGCGCCTCCGCCAGCTCCGCCCACATCTTGGGCGAGTCCAGCCCGAGCTCGTCGTTTCCCAGGCGCTCCATCGCCGGGGGCGGGCCGGCCGTCTTGCACCGGAGCCGCGCGGCGGCCTCGAGCGCCGCCGAGCGGATGTCCTTGGGATCGGAGGTCCGGGGGAGCGGCAGCTGGTCGGCCGAATCGGGGAAGTTGAGCTGCGCCTCGCGCCCCTTGAGGCGCAGCGCCGCCACGTCGTGCGCCACCGCCGCCATCTCCGCCGACTCGAAGCTCCCCAGCCAGATCCTCGTCTTCTTCCCGGGCTCCCGGATCTCCGATACCCACTTCCCCCACTTCCTCTTCCTCACCCCGCGGTAGTGCGCCACCGCCGCCTCCGCCCTCATCCCCTCCATCGACACGCAGCAGAAGAATCAGCAGCAGCAGAGCTGTTCGTCAAAATGCCTCAATGGTCGATGCGTTCGTGTTCCAACATTCTGCCTTAATTAACTATATATAGGCAACCGAGAGAGGTCAATTGTGAGGTTGGTTCCGCGAACTGCATCTTCTGATCTTGCATGGATTCAAATACTCGAAGAACTATAAAGTAAAATATAAAAACAAGATGTGAATAGTATTGAATCTATGCGCACGTAAGGGGACAAGATCATGTTAAATGATTGCATAAGATGATACGGAGATGTGTGGTTTTTAATGCATGCAATGCATCAGGACTCAGGAGAGGAGAAAGTGAAATGTTTGCTACGGATAAGGTCCCTTGTCACGTACCATTAACTAATTAATTAATTAATAATTAACAAATAAGAGAGGGGGCTATTAATTTTAGGAGGTACGTGGAGACAGCTGGAATTATTTTGTGTTATTTTATTTTTTTTCGGCGATGTGCTTCACTGGCTTCCAGTTCAGTTCGATAGAGAAAGGGAGAGAGGGACGGAAATGCGTTTGTCGTATGTGTCGATATATGCGAGAGTTTGTAGTAATACTCACGTAGCAGTTGACACGGGGACGGGCAATGGGATGGCGCGTGGACCCCGCCGCCGCGGCAAAAACGGGCACGAGCGCGGTTGACCGTAGCACGGTGGTGGTGGTGGGCTGAGTGTCCGTACGAGACGGTGTGTGTGGGGGGCGCGTCCGCATCTGAAAGTAATGGGCCCGACTCACGTGACGTGACATGACTCCGGCGATCCTAAACTGAATGCTCACGGAACCAAGTAATATATATCGAACTTAATAATTTATTCAACTTTATAAAAAATTTCTACCGATAATTAAAATAAATTAAAAAAAAATATTTATATGGATAATCTAAAAATTCAACATTTTATGAGTACGTATTCCGTTTGAAAGAAAAATCAGTACGACTGTAGGTATTTAAGTGATAACTTAACGTCCTTTCACTGTACAGTAGCTCCGGGTTCAATGCTACTTAAAATTATATAAACATGTGATATATTAATATTTTTATTATAGTTATTTTACTAATGGTATTATTGATACATCGGTACCTAATTGCTCCCCTTCGAGTCAGTGTAAATTGATTCGCACTAATCTGACTTTTTGACCTTTTGATTTGTGATTTGCCAAGCAGTTTGACCTCTGGCTTGAGGACCTCACGAGCAATATCCAACCTCTTGGATCTCGACTTGCCGCGGGTCCGACCTACTTGTATGTCAAGGGACACGATAGTTACAATAGAATCCTTTAGGGTGATGCGCCCCTTGGACTTCTTTCTATGAGGTATGTCTCTTGGGCATCTATTTTTTATCGTTTTCTTTCTATTAGACATCTTTGAGGCTCCATGATGATCTAGGCATCAGAGGGAACTCACGGTGAACTCTTTAACGCGTGTTATTCTTCACAAAATCGCTTAATTAAGGTCTAGACCAATCCAAACTTGTCGACTTATATCAAATCTAATTAAGTAAAGATTTTCTTTGTCATTATCTTAAATGAAGAGGTATTAGTGGTAAATGTACAATTTCCCTTTATGAATGTTTATGTTTCAAATTAAGATTTTCTTTAAAAAAAACACAATATTTTCTAATTTAAAATCTCATCTTTGGTAGAAGGTCACCTGTACACTTTACAGCTGTTGGAGCTGTCATAGGAGACCTTCCTTTATATGTATTTTGGAACCACTTTTATCCATTGCAATCAACATGGTTTTGCCAATTAAAGTTGAGATAATTTTCCCTCATTTCTTTTTGTTGGCAAAGCAAACTAAAATCCACTTAGACAACACTTGCAATGAAACACACTTTCACATCTAGAAAAATATTTCTGGATGACACTTTGGGTTTTCTGGTGTTTTGTCACTCTCAAAAATTATTTATGTATTGTATATAGATAGAAAATTAATTATTGTTGGAAGGGTTTTTCCTTTACTTCAAAATATTTATAATAAAAAAAATACTCAAAAGAAACAAGTCTTTGGTGAACAAGCTCTCATCCTCTGTGAACCCAGTTGGGATCCTCTGGACGATAATCCTTGGTTCATCCCTAGACCAGTGCACATCAACCGTTCTGTTAGATCAAAGGTAAGATCAAATTACTGATCCCTCTTGATCTGATCCAACGGCTGATGTGCGATGATCCAGGGATGGACCAGAGATTGTGGTTGAGAGGATTTCAACTCCTGTGAACCTGGGCATGAGTATTTCTAATAAGAGTGATCGACCTTAAGGATCGAAGTGTGGGTGCGGTATCATTGGATATGCAAACAATTGATTGCTTCAATTAGAGCATTACAATCTAACTTCAAGTAGAGTTTGCTATTACATAGAGAGTTAAGAATATTAGTCAACCACAAGAGCATTAGCTATTCACTAATCATTTCCGTTTTCCTTGTAGATTATATTCTTTATCCTTTCCTTAAGGTGGTAAAGATTGAAGGGAAATTTATCATATCAGACACTCAACTTTAACATTCCATTTAGTCTAGGTGCAACATGTATCAAATCAAATCAATTCTATCAAATCAATTCTAACATGCTTAGAATTTAATATGTTTAAGTTTTGGTGCAACAATATATCAAACCAATTGTCATGTGCTTCGTTCTAAATAGTATCAAATGAAGAGTGTTTAAATATGTCAAATTGACATTAAAAAAAACTTCAAACATGCTATTCTAGTTGATTGATAGAATGACTTGATTTAGTGGAGAGGAGTATGTGTTGGTGCAATCGTCCTCAGATTAAGGATATTCAGTTTAACAAACCTTAGGTTGGTTTGAGCTTAGATTTCTCAACCTGGGCAGACTTCTCAACCTTCCCTAATCTCCAGTTAAGACTTCCTGTTATCTAACTTCCAGTTAGAACTTTTCCTTGCTTAACCTTAGTTAGAATTGTTGGTGCAGTTA
>JBBPFQ010000084.1:1692078-1714578 GCA_037974815.1 Kaempferia elegans
TGCTAGATTGTTAGCCACACATGAGCTTAGCATCTTTGAATTTTTGTTAAGCTTGGTAATTTGGTATGATATTCTCTACAACATAAACTCAGTCAGTAAATCCTTACAGTTTGAAACGATGCGAATTAATGTTGTGGTGAAACAATTGAAAGGGCTTGTTTCTTTTTTTGAGAATTACAGGGAAAAAGGATTTGTATCAGCCATAAATTCTGCTAAACAAATTGCTTCCAATATAGGAGTTGAACCTGTATTTCTTGAGCGACGACAAACTT
Organism: Kaempferia elegans; assembly: GCA_037974815.1. Lineage (NCBI taxonomy): Eukaryota > Viridiplantae > Streptophyta > Magnoliopsida > Zingiberales > Zingiberaceae > Kaempferia > Kaempferia elegans. The sequence goes on from JBBPFQ010000084.1 coordinate 1,692,351, forward strand.
CTACAAAAAGACAATTTGATGAGATTACTAATACTGAAAGAGAACCACAAAAAGCTGAAAAATATTTTAGGACTGATCATTTTCTTGTCGTGGTAGATATTGCTCTTATGGAGTTGAGGAGTAGGTTTGAACAATTAAATAGTTTTGAAGAGATGTTTGGATTCTTGTTCGATGGAGAACGTTTAATGGCCTTGAGTCGAAGATGATTTGAAAAATATTGTCTGAATCTTGAATTTGCTCTAAAAAATGATGATGTGTTTGATATTGATGCACATGATCTACTTTTAGAATTACAGATGTTGCAAGAGATGCTACCTCTAGATGTATATGACACAAATAAATCTTGGACGACCATTAAAATTTTAGAGTGCATTGCAAATGGATGTTTTCCCTATGGTCGTGGTTGTTGGAGCAATCGTTGGGAGCTAAGATTTTGATGGTTTGGGCAAAGTTTAAGTTAGGATTTGCATTGTGTACTAATAAACATATGGAGTGTGCAGGAGTACAAGTGTATGTGGAGAAAGTCCATGGAGCGGAGCTCTGACATGTTGATGATGAAGACTCTGATTGATGAACTGATGTCCGAAGAAGGATGACGCATATGAGAGATTGTGGACAAGGCAGCAAGGACAAGGCCGAGTGAAACATACTTTAAGGCATACGTGAAGGATGGTATGGAGACGAGCTGCGGGTTCGTGAGCATCCGAGGGACAAGAGTCAGACATACGTGAAGGATGGCATCGAGACGAGCCATAGGTTCGTAGGCATCCGAGGGACGAAAGCCAAAGGAAGATAACTTGAAGGCAAGAGGTCAAAGGCTGCAAAGAAAGGTCAAGAGAGTCGAGAGGTTGAGTGCATTGTATAAGGGATATACTCGGGTATCAGTCGTCTGGAATTGGGACCAGGCGACTGGTGCCGTCGCCTGCTACTGGGACCAAGCTACTGGTGGCAAATTCAGAAGCTCACAGAAAAATTGGTCGAGTGACTAATCGGGTGACCAGTCGCGTGGACCAGTCGAATAGTACTGGGACCAGGCGACTGGTAACTAGCCATTGGCTAGCTGTTTGAGCATTCTGGACTAGCCGTTGAGAGAGGACCAGTCGCCTGGTGCTTGGAGCAGGCGACTAGTCATGGACAAAATGCTGAGTGTGTTCAACTGGTGCCCTATTTGAACCAAGCTTATTGTGTGCTTGGTGAAGTTTGACGAATTCTAGTGTGGTTAGCACTAGATTGGTAGTCATCTACGTCTTAGCACACGAGAGTCTTGTTACGGGTTATTGATAGGTTTCACTACCGACAAAAAGGTTGTGCTTAGTCGGAGGTTGTCCGGGGAGTGATCCACCGAAAGATCAAGGTCTCGTCTACCTTACGGACACGCCGAGAAGTAGGAGCAAATTATCTCTGAATCTCGTACATCGAAGTGTCACTTGTGTGGTTTGCTTTCTTGTTCTTTATCTTTTGTGTATTTCCTACTTTGTATTTGTTTGTATTTCAACTGTGCTAACCTAGTAGGAAGAAGACATTCACACCATCCGTATGATCCCAACAGTGGTTGTCTATCAAATTTTATTGACTATTCCTGTGACTGTAGCATCAGCTGAAAGGAGCTTTTCAAAGTTAAATTATTGAAATTAATCTTATTTGAGAACTACAATGAGTCAAGATAGATTGAATGACTTAGCGATCCTCCGCATGGAAAAAGACATATTGGAGGACATCTCATATGATGACATAATTGATGACTTTGCTTTAAAAAAAAATGCAAGAATAGTACATTTTAAATAATACTATTTGAACTAGTTTTCTATATTTGTATTGCACAGTTCTTACTTTGGAATGCTCAACTGAAATTTTGTAAGCCTACTAAATGTTATGATGTTATATTTTGTTTAGCAAAAGCATGTATATATATATGCACATAGGTCAAAAATTGAGCTGACTATAAAGTTTTATGAGTTTTGGTATAAATTTACACCTTACTCTTGTAATGGTGTTAATCAATTTATGAAATTGTCTATCTTTCTAAGTATGTGAGAAATCTTCTAAAATTTCTACTTGTTTGAATACATCTGTAGTTTAATATATTTGACTTTTCAAGTTAATGTAAGAGGGAGAGCCCAAATTGTCAAATATATAATTTCGTCCCGGTCCTAATTTTTCTCAGGACCGCCCCTGCTCAGGATTGCCATAGGGGCGATTGAGGAGGAGCGGAGGCCGATGGTAGAGGAGGAGAGCTGAGGCCAACAGTAGAGGAGGAGACGAGGTTAGTAGTAGAGGAGGCCAGTAGTCTGGCCGACACAGTCAGTCAGGCTATTCAAGCTTACAAGTCCAATCGAATGAACTCACTCCAATGGACCGATTCAATCCATTAATGGTCATGCATTGATTTAACTAACCAAATTGCGAAAGAACTGACACTCATATAAGCACAATATCATACATACATAGATTGTTTGATTAATCCTCGTAGGGTAACGGAATGCCTCCCCTCTCTCCAAACCTTACACACTCGTCGAATCGGAAGCAATGAACAAGATGATCGTTGGCTAATCCGGCAGCTTGCATGAAGGAGTAGACGATGACAGGACCCACCAATCGAAACCCTCTCCGAACTAGATCTTTGCTCATCGCTTCGGATTTCGGCGTCCTCAATGGCACACTCCGAGAGTACTTGTATTTGTTCACCATTGGCTTGTGGTTCACTTGGCTCCAAACGTACTCACAGAAGGATCCAAATTCCTCACTTACCTACATAATAATAATAATAATAAATAAATAAATAAATAAAAATCAAATCAATAAATGAGTTCGAGATTTTGACTATATATAAAGAATCACCTTTTGAATGCACTTTGCATTATCTACTATGCATCTCACTCTACACTCCGCAAGCATGAGCTCCTTGTCGAAGGTTATGCCCATGATGTCTTTCTCCTCCATCTTCGCAACTAAATGATGATCAAATTCTAAAAAAACTTTCCTAAAACAAAGTAATTAAAAAAAAATTTAGATGGGATCAATATTTTAAAAACATGGATTCATGTATATACGAACTTGTATATCTCTCTTCTCTTCAATATCTCAGTCCAATTGTGATCAATCAGCATTCCGCACAATGCAAGAAGCTCAAAGAGTCGACTACAAACATTACATAGTTTACGAATCAATCGATCGATTGATCGACAAAATTGAATTGTTTTTTTTTTAAAGAAAAAATGATGCTTGTACTTGTCATTGTAAATGGGTACCCCCCAATACTCGTCGTGGAATGAAATATACGCTTCGTCTACAATACAAAAAATTCGGTAAGATCCATATAGTCGATCTCAAATAGTTAATTAAAGTAGTAAATGCACATCTTACCGCTAAATTCGGTAATCCAATTGCATCTCTTCCCGCTTCCTAACTCATCACTCAGGAGAATTCCACTAGCTGGATCTTCGCCGGCACGAAGAGACCTCAAGTCATCGGCTCCGAACTCTGCCTCGGTGCCCTCCCAAGACCCGAAAAGCTTTCGCAACGACACTGAATTCTTGGGGTCCCAACTCGAGAAGGAGCTATTGAGGGACGATGCATTTGAATTCTGAGATAGAGAGAGGGATGAGAGACTGAGCAATGAGCAGCTTTTCTTGATGCTGAGAGGGTAAACTCTTTGTAAGTGGCGCGATAGGGCACTCTTCGCTTGCGACGATCGCCTTTCGACTTCGCGAACGCTAGGAATTCTCTCTACTACATGCCTCCCCATGGCCGGGACAATTAGATTGTGTGAGATCTTTGAATGCACTCGGAGAGTCTGAAATAAGTGTTGGGGATGATTTGGTGACATGTCTTGGGGTCGTATGGTAGGACATGTGTTTCATGGTAGATCAATGAAAGCTTCTTTGGCTCTTCAAAAGGAAATGAATTCACTTTTACTAATTCAGAGTTGACATGTTGCCATTTGATGGGGATTTTGCATCTCTTCAATATTATTTTTTTAAAACTATTTCTGTTTAAAAATGGTGAACTTTTTACATCCACAGTAATAATAATAATAATAATATGTTAAATCTAAAATATTTAACGATAAAAGATTGAAAGTTCTAAATTATATATCTAAGGACTATATTATTGGGCCGAACCAGCCCATGAAAACAATCAACCGATTCAGATTGAACCGCTTCGGTCCGTTTCCCAGCGAAGCACTCGGCGTTTCCCGCATTTCATCTTCTTTTCCAACGAACCAAACGCCACGGCGTTGAGCAACACATGCAGCCGCCCTCGGACTATTTAGGTTTCGGATCCCCCTCAATGAATTTGAAATTACGACATATTTAAGGAAAGATCTACCGTTAAATTATGGATGTCTCTTCCATCTGACGGTCAATACTGGAAAGTACATTTTTGTATATTATTCTACTTGGAGCGGATCGTTGATTGTTGACGGATCCCTCAAGGTCGACGATCGGTCCGCGTTGCTATAAATTCCATCGTGTCTTCGCGATCTCCGTCTAGCCGCCGGCGATCGGGAAGCGAAGAGCTCGAACCCTAGAAAATGGCTCTTGCCCAGTGCAACCTCCTCCCAACACCCACCTCCTTCGCTGCCGCCCTCTCTTCCTCCCGATCCCGATCACCAGACCTCTCCTTCCCCTCCTCCTGGCACCGCACCCGGCGCAGCCTCGCCATCCTGGCCTCCGCCGTCGCTGCGCCCACCTCGCCCCCCTCTGCGGCCGCCAAGAAGTCTGTCGTCCAGTCGGTCAAGGCCCGCCAGATCGTCGACAGCAGGGGTAATCCCACCATCGAGGTCGACCTCGTCACGGGCGACGGCGCCCTCTTCAGATCCGCTGTACCAAGCGGCGCGTCTACTGGCATCTACGAGGCTCTCGAGCTAAGAGACGGCGACAAGAAGGTCTATGGCGGTAAGGGTGTGCTTAATGCCGTCAGGAACATCAATGAAATTCTTGGCCCTAAGCTCATAGGCGTCGATGTGAGGTTCGTCTACTCGCAAACGAAAACATGTTTTCAAAGATTTGCACCAGACTAATGACTCTTTCCTACTTTTTTTTTAAAAACCGAATTATCTTAACTATCCGCGCGTGTCTGTAGGTCTGATATGTATTAATCGTTGATCTTGGCAGGAGTCAAGCGGATGTGGATGCAATCATGCTCGATATGGATGGAACGCCTAATAAATCAAAGTTCGGAGCCAACGCTATCCTTGGAGTTTCGCTTAGTGTTTGTCGTGCGGGTGCGGGAGCAAAAGGAGTACCATTGTACAAGCATATCCAGGAACTATCAGGAACGAAGGAGCTCGTTATGCCAGTTCCTGCCTTTAATGTGATCAATGGAGGTAGCCACGCAGGAAATAATCTAGCGATGCAAGAGTTCATGATATTACCCGTAGGGGCAGCTTCATTCGCCGAGGCTCTCCGTATGGGTAGTGAAGGTGATGCTCATCTTCTTCTTATGGTGCATATACTTGTTATGTTACCTTGGAACTGATTGTGTCATATAACTGTTATGGCAGTATATCACGTCCTTAAGGGTATTATCAAGGCAAAATACGGTCAAGATGCATGCAACGTTGGAGATGAAGGTGGCTTTGCTCCAAATGTTCAAGACAATAGGGAAGGATTGGTCCTACTTATGGATGCTATTGATAAGGCTGGTTATACTGGAAAGGTAGCGGCATTGTATTTTCCTGTCATGTATAGCCTTTTCACAAATGTTTTACCTAACTATTATTGTCTTTGTGCAGATCAAAATTGGTATGGATGTGGCTGCTTCTGAGTTTTTCACAAAGGATGGAAGATATGATCTAGACTTTAAGAACCAGCCAAATGATGGAAGTTATGTCTATGCTGCTCAAAGCCTTTGTGACATATACAAAGACTTCGTCAAAGATTTCCCTATTGTTTCAATTGAGGATCCCTTTGACCAGGATGATTGGTCCTCATGGACATCACTTGTGTCTTCAGTTGATATCCAGCTTGTTGGCGATGATTTATTGGTCACAAATCCAAAGAGGATTGCTGAGGCTATTGAAAAGAAGGCCTGCAATGCCTTGTTACTAAAGGTAAGATGCTATATTGATCGGAATACTATAAATGAAAGTTCAGGGTAGTTCAGATAGGACTAGGGTAATTTGACCACAGTATGCTTAATGTTATTTAGAGAAGAAGAATATTTAGGGATGTGTTTTCCACCTGAGGTTCTCCATGCTAGTTATTCTCCATGTAACTGGCATCAAATTAAAAGGTGTGAGCAATTGTGGGCATGTTTTGGTTAAGACTCAACCTGTGTACAAGGGCTCCACAAACAATTTTGAATAGGTCAATTGCGGTTGCTTTGCAGAGCATCTGTGCAAGGGGTTGCAAGCATGCAGCTAACTGTGTCAAACACATCTAGTTTATTGCTAAGTCCCATAGTGCAAGTTGAACATGAGTAGAAATGGCAGTGTGAAGTGGACAGGAAGAGAGAACTTGATGCCATAACTACACAGCTTCCTTGGCAATAGCTGAATAAAAACACGTAGGAGACTTTACCTCTAGTCTGGAGTGTTTCCTTGATCACTAACCTCCATATGTGACAACCACACACAAGAAGTTCCCTTCTAAGATTCTGTATAATTGGAAGCTACCAAGCATAGTAAACTCTACAAAGCAACCATGATGTTTCAGGTCCAAGGGTCAACTTATGCTATAGTTTTGTGGGGTTCCTATTCGATCACAACCATGTCATGTTCAGGGTAAGTTTGTTTGCTAAATCCCTTCATGTAGAGAACACCGCACACTTAATTATTTGAAAATGGGAAACGTCTCCAAATTTATCTTATACAGGCTTTGAGGGCACGCTGATAATAACATATTTATACAATGAGTTAGCTTCTTACTGCCCACGATATTAAATGTGATCTGCATTAGCAGTGTGTTCTCAAATCATTTCCATATTACAGCTTTATTCAATTCTTGCTTCAGTTTGATTATTATTATTTGTTTCAATTAAGTCAAATCCTTTCATTAGATATACTGTGAGCCCATTTGATGGCTCAATGTTGTCTTCATTTATAATAAGTGCTGTTATGGTACAAAACTACTTGACTATTATGACTACTTTGTATTTTACTAAGTATCCTTATCATGCCCAGTAAGAACGTGTTATTCTTAATTTACGATTTGAAAATTGATGCTTTTGTGACTATTGTAGGTTAACCAAATTGGCACTGTTACTGAATCCATTAAAGCTGCTTTGGACTCGAAAGCTGCTGGGTGGGGTGTGATGGTTAGTCACCGAAGTGGTGAGACAGAAGACAATTTTATTGCTGATCTATCTGTTGGGCTGGCTAGTGGGCAGGTTTGATCTCTCGAATTGCATGCTAGTTATAGAGTTAATACATAAAATATTATTTTGGAATTTATTGATGAATCTTGACCTAATTTTAGTTTAACTGATTAACAGATAAAAACAGGAGCCCCGTGCCGCAGTGAGCGTCTAGCCAAGTATAATCAGGTATCAAATAGCTTTCTACCCTTTTTTTCTCCGAGCACATCTTGGCTATCGCCTTCCAAATATTTCTCTAGTCTAGAGTTGGCCCTATGATCTTAAGATTCGTTCTGTTGTTTGAATTCATTTTACAGTCTAAGCTTACAATTGGTAAATCTCAAAAACAATTTTTACCCTCTTAATTCAATTTTCTCAGACAACCAAATATTCAAATATTGATATTTTAGGACTTCTGTAGTTATATACCATTGACTCTCTGGTGACATTGAAACGAAGTTTACCTGTTGATAGATTATCGTGAACATGTCTAGGAGGCCCCCTGTCCACGTTTTAGAGAATTGATTTTGACTAACCAAGAAATGAAGGTTCATACCCACGAATAAGGTTATTGAACCTGGTTTTAGTTGTCAACCTCGTCAGACTTGACTGATGTTTGCTATTGGTTCTAGATGAAAAATGAAGCATTTGGGTCGGTAATGTTGCTCATTTGCCCATTACTTACTAAAATACTAGATGATTAGTAGAAGGAAATTGATTGGGATATAAGTACCAGATGGAAGCTGGTATAGTTCGAGATGTGAGGATGAGGTCACTAGGAACAAAGCCTATTCTCTGAGAACACATTTGAGAAGTTACCGTGGGCAAACCCAATCGTGTGACCCCATGATATGTGATCAAGTTGATATCGATTTAAATCTAATATATCCTGAAACAAGTAGTCCCCTTATGGACCATGGACCACACCATTCGTGTTTTTCATTGATATAATATATTTTTGGTATTGTGGTTACGGCTCCCTGAACCACAGAAGAAAAGTTATTGAGTCCAAGAAACCATGTTAACATGGCTTGAAGTACTTGGATCATCATCTATTCAATGTTCATTCCAATATGCCTAACTCTGACAATGTTTTGGTTCTCAGCTCCTGCGCATCGAAGAAGAGCTTGGGGATGTCCGTTATGCCGGTGAATCTTTCAGATCTCCGTTATGAGAAATACCACAGCCCCTACTCCAGCAGAAATAATCGAGGTCACTAGGAGTAGGAATTCAAGTCTAGGAACCCCCAAAGATTTTACATACGTGAGCACCTTCGATACACTCGCAAGGTGTGGCCTTCTACAGCTCGTGTTTCATTGGCGTGATTTTTTCTTCCGGAAAATAATAGACTAAGGCATTGTATCCTTATATTTCAGTAACTAATTTTGATGACTGCTCTTTGAAAGAAGCGTCTAAATCATTGAGTTGGTAATGGCATTACAATCCTCAGCCAGATTTACAAGCGTGCAGGTTTCATCTAAAAACAACCAAATATGCTGCCGAATCCCAACGGTCACAGCGGCTTAGAAGTTTCATTGTGAAAGTCTAGCCGTCATGGTAGTTTATGAAGGCTTCATCCAAAAATGGAATAAGAACAAGTATTCTTCCTTGGGATTCATTCCTTAGGAATATTGTTGTAAACACAATATCCCATAGTAGATTAGTAGCTACCCAAATTTGTAATGCTTAATTGCCGAGACACCGAAATGAGGATGCAGAACTAGATAGACTTTGAAGTTTTCCACAAGCAGCCAGATTCTATTACAGCGTGCAGCTGCATCCATTTTAAACCCAGTTGACCAAGATCAAGATCGACAAGAAAATTGATGGATTCACTTAAATACGATAATCTAAAGAGTGGAGCTAGCAAGAAAATAGAGCGAACGACAATCACACATGTATGGGAGATTTAGTGGGTGAGTTAGAAAATTCTGCACAGCAGAAGCTTCAAGTTGAGGTTTTGAATGAATCAAAGTTGGAAGGTAGGAGAAATGCACATAACAAACGCCACAAAACATTAGAAGCTAGCTGACGATGGTTACTTCTTTCCATAAACAAAGATTGACATTGAAAGAAAAGGTTAAAAAGGACTTAACGCCATTAACGAATATGATATATAGGCAAGAAACATAAAATTTATGGGGTTGACCATCATGAGTTAACATGAAATATATGTGATCAGTAATTAACTTAAACAGAACAAATTAGTCATTAAATATGAAATATGTGTTCAGTAATCAACTTAAGCAGTACAGCACTAACTACTAATGGATCTTCTAGTTATAAAATAATGATCCACCATTCCTGAGAGAGAGTGTGTAATGGAACAAACTGGTCTTTATATAATATTTGTTAATGATATATACCATGAGCTGAATTTTCAACATAAAAGGGAACAAGTTGTTTCATTATCAAGTGATGACTTGTATGCCTGAACTACATGATCAGTGTACTCTAAAAAACCAAAAGCAGACTTTTAGGAAGAACAAACATAGATATATGGCAAAAGGTGTGGTTGTTCCTGGGGAATTTGATCCTTATTCTTATGTGGTAATTTATCATTCAAGTACCCATTCAGTTATGCTCGTGGGTACATAATAAACACACGTAGATATTAGAATAAAAGGTGAAGTCGTCACCGTACTCCTCTAGAATGATCTCATTATTTTTAGAAGGGATAATTCATTAAGGGTATTTGCTCTAACTCAGTGGTCAGTGAAATATTTTATATCCGATAGGAATTGACCAAGATAAGATAGTACATGAAGCAGACAGATATGTTTTAATTAAAAGCACATGGGTGAACTAAAATGTATAAAGGATCTATGATTTTCAGAAAACATCATAAATCTAATCAATATTGAGGGGAAAAAAGCACAATCCTTGTAAAAAGGATTATAAATCTATCTGATCGACAAAAGAAAGGAAGACATTTCCAAATACTGACAACTGATACATAAATGAGAGTAGGATGGAAATTCAAAGAACAACGCGGCTATGAAATTGATCCAATCAGATATAATTGGGAACACATGGAATAATAATAACAGGAAATGAAATTTTAAAATGTATAACCTGATTAAAGACGGGCTCAGAAAGAATTTGTTGACAGTGACAACTCGCCTGAAAAATTTGCCCACGATTGTCCTTTGTAAACAAAAAAAAAAATATATAAGGATTCATGTCACTGTACTTTTTCACATAAATAAAATAGATGCACTACAAGTACCTTCTCAGCTAATAAAACATGAATAGTAGGTGAGCTAAATAAAAGTAGGAAATAGTAACAGAGCAGAAAGGAGGTAGTACTATTTTTCCTATTTCATAAACTAACTCCACTCGTGACCTTGGGACTCTATGGTTAAGAGAACATTCAAGAAGACCATAATGACAAGCAGCACTTTCTATGAAAAATATTGAAACCTTTTCAATCTTCATCCGAGTTAATTTCCATTCACTGGTCACAATACACAGGCAGTTCCTGCTTTAGTTAATAAACTTAGGTGCAAAAATTTAATCTTGGATTAACAAAAACATATTGTATGTCAAAACCGTGCTAAGAAGGGTATCGGTTAAGAATATAATTAAAGTTTTGGTAGAGTTATAAAAATAAAATTATGAAGATTAAGACTCAAAGTGAATAATATCTTATCATTGTGGAAATATATAAATTATTTTGGACACAACTAATAATATCATAGTCATGGTCCAGACTAGATATCATGTGAGATAACCTTGAACAAGTTGAGGGAAAGCCCAATGCAGGCCAAAAGTTGGCCGAATGTGAATGCTTGCAGAAAGGTCCGAAGTAGGTCAAAAGTGACTGAATGCTTGCAGAGAGGTCTAAAGCAGGTTAAAAGTGATCGAATACTTGCAAAGAAATCCGAAACAGGTCAATAATGACCGATTATTTACAGTGAGGCTCTCCTCATTATAATGCATAGGATAATGATAATTACTAACCAACGTCACCAATGGGCTCCTAGGACTCTCCTGATATGAAATATATCAAATTTTTGAATTTTTAAATAGTGTAGGTTCATCAATAGTTTTATTCAAAACTGGCTAATAGACCTAGAAAACTCTGAATCACTTCAAAGCAAAACCAATGTACTCTTGAAGCCTCCTTAATATATCTATGCTCTTAGATCTAAATTTGACCACATAAATTGAGAATGATGAATTATTGAATGGATAGAATAAAAATTTAGAGACGTGCATGCAAACCTATGTAATTATTTCATGAAAGAATGAGAGGTATAATGGAAATCGGATGCGTGATTTTGTTATTATAAAAGTTACACGAAATGAGAAATACTCAAACCTGCATGTACGATGAAGGCATTAGTATTCTCACAATTTTATTCATAATACTAGAAAATAAAAATGCATAATAATGACATTTTATTGATTAGTGATTATTAAATAATATGATGTAATTACATTCTAGAAATGTATAACTATTATTTGTATATGTTAGTTAATATATATGTCAATTAGTAATTGTCAATTAGCCTAATAATAGTTCATTAAGATAAATTCTTTCCTAAAATAGATTTATAGTTTGTATATAAATATGCCTCACTCTAAGATAAAGTAGACATTCTTTTTATTTCAAATAACATAGTATCAAGCTACTTCAAAATTAAGGATTCAAAATTAGGATTCCTTCTCCTCATCTTCTTCCTCTCATGTACGTGTGATGGCTCTACTTCTCGCAGTAGAAGTCACTACGTGCCTCCGACCCCAGTGCTGGTCGAATCCTGGCCCCTATGATCCAAACTTCTTCGGGTTCGTCCTTGATGCCCTAGATCTCGATAAGTCACGCTACGATGATCTAACCCTAGACACCTTCCTTGCCCGACCACTTCCCCAATCTCAGCCTCTCCACCAACGCCCTTAGCCCTTCTTTCTCTTCCTCATCCATCACCCTGCTTTCCTCAACGTGAACAACACCTACATGTGACTACATGTCACCTCGTCTAGTGTGCGGAGTAGCTAATGTTGTATTGGTTTCTTGGACATTGTGCATTCTCCTTAGACACCATGAGTTCTCCTTAAATGTGGTTTCCTGCCCCCAGTTGTGATTTTTTTTTATGTTACCGAAGCCTCCGTGTGCTAGCAGTCGACGCTGATATTGGTATGGTCTTCCTTCTCACATGCGTGGGTTTGTCTGTACTTGTCATATTCTTCTCTTATTTGACTTTTTTTGGGATAAGATCATATGGCTAAAAATAAGTCTTATATTGTGACGGATATGGTGCTTGTGATGTCTAAAATCACAGATTATAAGTTAAATAGTTTGAACTATTTTGATTGGAGTAAGAATGTTCGTCTTTCTCTATGAAGTATTGACAAAGATGGTCATTTGTCTGGTGACCCTCCTCAAGATGATTAGAAGCAAACATGGCTTAGAGAGGATGATCGCTTGTTCCTTAAGATTTGGAATTGTATTGATAGTGAGGTAATTAGTTTGATCAATCATTGTGAATTTATTAAAAAAAATGATGGATTATTTGAAATTTTTATAATCTAAAAAGGGAATCTCTCCCATATGAGGTTTGCAAAGCATTTTACCGTGTGAAAAAATAAGATCAACCTCTGATCAATTATTTTATGGTGTTCAAGAAGACATATGAGGAGCTTAATATGTTGCTACCCTCTCACCCTGATGTGAAGGTTCAACAACGTCAGCAGGAGCAAATGGCTATCAAGAGTTTCCTCACTAATCTATCCTAACTTTGAGTCTGCTAAGTCACATGTCCTCTCAGGTTCTGAGATCTCCACTTTACAAGATGTATTTAGTCGTGCACGCATTTCGTTTAGTGGTGCTTTGGTAAGTTGCATTACTAATTACGTGCCTGGATCAACTAGTCACAGTGGAAATAAAGAAGGTGATTCACAAGACTTTGAAACTTGAATTGAATTTGGATAGTATTATATTCGACAACTATTATCATAAGCCAGGTCATACGAAGTTTGAGTGTAGAAAGCTTAGTACAAAAATCATTAAAAACACTTGGCCCTTATTGCGTCCACTAATAATGCATCTGATAAATCAATCCTTACCTCTATAGATGGATGAATTTGCCAAGTTCTAAAAATATCAAGAATCACTCAAGTCTTTATCTCCTTTTGTCACTGATATTCCTAATTTAGGTAAACAAAATGCATTTCTTCTTTCCTTATCCTTCAAATGGGTCATTGATTTTGGTGCTATAGATCATATGACAGGTAATTCTAATCTTTTTTCTACTTTTTAATCTAAAACTAACACTCCTATTGTTAATTTAGTTGATGGGTCTCTATCTTGTGTTCGTGGATCTAACATTATCAATCCTAACCCTTTGCTTCCTCGGTCCTCTATCATACATTTACCTAATTTATCCTTTAATTTTCTCTTTGTCATTCAACTAACTCGTAATCTTATCTATTGTATCTCAATTTTTTTCTAATCATTGCTTATTTTAGGATTTTTTTTACAAAGAAGATTATTGGTAAAGGACACGAGTCTGGAGGCCTCTACATTCTTGACACACCACTCTAAAATTCCGTTGCTTGCTCGAGTGTCACTTCTCCTTTCGAGGATTATATATTGTAGATTGACACATCCATCTCTCCCTTTACTCAAAAGCTTTGTCCACAATATGGTAAGGTGTCTTCAATAGATTGAGAGTCATGTCAATTTGCGCAAAACATCACCATCTTAGTTCGAGTACTAGAATAAATAAACGTGCTACTATTCCTTTTGAATATTCATTTTGATATTTTGGGTCCTTGTCCTATTTTGTCTAAACCTAGTTATAGGTATTTTGTTACTTTTGTGAATGATTATTATCGTATAACTTGGTTATATTTAATGAAAAGTCATTTTGAGTTATTTTATGCATTTTGTGTTGAGATTAAAACTCAGTTCAATGTGTTTATCCTCATAATGCCAAGGAATATATCTGGTTTATTCCAATCTTATATGGGCCAGAATGACATGCTTTATAAAACCTCTTGTGTTGATTCTCCATCCCAAAATAGTGTGGTTGAACGTAAAAATAGACATCTTTAAATTACTCATGCCCTTTTATTTCAAATGAATGTTCCCAAACCTTTTTGGGCTAATGTAGTTTCTACAACATCTTTTCTCTTTAACTACATGTCATCCTCTTTTCTTCATGGTGAGATCCCTTACAAAATTTGTTTTCCCAATAAGTTGTTGTTTCCTATTAATTAACATTAGTATATTTAGTAGCACTTGTTTTATACGGGGTGTTCTTCTCATGTCACTAAATTAGATCATAAATCTTTGAAGTGTATCTTCCTAGATTATTCTTGTCTTCAAAAAGGTTATAAATATTATTATCTAAGTATTAATAAATATCTTATCTCAATTAATGTTATCTTCATAGAAGACACCTTATTACCCATCTTCACCTATTCTGACTCGTTAAAGGGAGGAGGAGGATTTATTGATGTATCTATCACATACTCTGCACCCACCCCAGAACTAGCTCCTATTAAGCCTCCTATTCTTCAAGCTTACTCCAGATATCAACCTCTTAATTCATGTCCTACAGCTACTACTTCATCATCTGATCCAATCCAGAGTGATAATTTTCCTATTGCATTACACAAAAATAAATGTCAGTGTACTTATCCTACTTCTTTTATTTCTTATAACAACTTGTCGTCTTCCTCTTATTTTTTTTTTGTTACTTCACTTGACTCTATCTCTATCTTAAAATTGGCCGTGAGATCATATCTTATCCTAGTTGAAAAGATGCAATGATGAACAGAGAAATAGGCTATTGGATACAAATGAGTATTCATAATTATGGTTTGTTTACTTGGGAGACCAGAAAACAAAACTAAGGAAAGTTTCCACGGTGAAAAAGTTTTCGTTGTTTACTTCATTAAAATTTTTAGAGAGAAGAGAAATGCAATCTATCCGCGGATAGTCTTTGAGCCAAAATCGATCACCTCAAAATTAGACGGAAAGCAGCGGATGGAAAAAAATGACACATATACCCCTTTGCATTTACAAAATTTCACTATATGCCAAAAAAAAAACGTGTGTACCCCTTTTAACTCATAAAATTACATCGTGTACCTAGAAAATAATGCATGTTCCCCTTTTTTATTTACAAAATTACGTCGCATTTATCCACCTTCCTCAATCAAGGTAAACAAGCACACAAAGGAAGGGATTTCTTCGCCCTTCCTTTTCTCTTCCTCCAAGGATACTTTTTTATTGTGAATTCCTTTCCCTTCCTCATCTGCGCTTTGGAGTAAACAGAGCATTAAAGTCAATCCGAATGACTTAGTTGCTAAAATAAAAGTCTATATTATTACTAAGGGTTATGCTCAAACCTATGGTGTAGATTATTTTGACATTTTTTTCTACTCTTACATAGTTAACATCTGTTCAATTGTTTATTTCAATAACCGCTACTCATCATTGGCTTTTACATCAACTTGATATTAAGAATGCTTTTCTTCATAGTGATATATAGAAAGAGGTGTATATAGACAACCTCCTGATTTTGTTGCTAAGGGGGAGTCTGAACGAATTTGTCGTCTTCAAAAATATTTGTATGGTTTGAAACAAAGTTATCATGCATGGTTTGAAAAATTTAGTCAAATTGTTGGAAAATTTTGTATGATGAAAAATAAGTCTGATCATTATGTATTTTACAAGCAGTCAGGAGCTAGTATCATTCTGTTAGTTATATATTTGGATGATATTGTTATCACTAGAAGTGATACTATGGGAATATCATTACTTAAAATTTTCATTTATATTCAGTTTCACAAGAAAGATTTGGGGTGCTAAAGTATTTCTTAAGTGTTAAAGTTACAAGGAGTAAAAAATGTATATTTCTATCTCAGAGAAAACATGTCTTCGACATATTAACTGAGACAGAAAAATTGGAAGTAAAGTCTTGTAGTACTCCAATGACTTAGAACATGCACCTCACAAGAGATGGAGAACTATTTGAACATCTTGAGAGAAATCGAAGGTTAGTTGGGAAGTTGAATTACCTTATCGTAACTTGTCTAAATATTGCATATTCAATCATCATTGAGCAATGTTAGAGAAAATTTTGTATTTTTTAAAGGAGGCACCCGAACGGGGTATCGTATATATACGCAAACCATGGGCATACTCATATTAAATATTTTTCAGATGCAGATTAAACAGGTTCCAAAATCAATAGAAAATCTACTTCAGATTATTGTATCTTTGTTGGAGAAAATTTAGTTTCATGGAAGAGTAAAAAGCAAAATGTTATGTCATAATTGAGTGCAAAGTCAGAATATAGGGCTATAACACTGTCTGTGTATGAGACAATAAAATTATGATGTGATAACCAAGCTACTCTTCATATTGCATCGAATCATGTGTTATGTTTCATGAGCGAACTAAGTATATTGAAATTAATTGTCATTTTGTTTGTAAGAAAATTCAACAAGACTTATCTCTACAGGATATATGTCAAGACCTAGAGAACAACTAAGGGATATCTTCACAAAACTTTAAATAGGGTTCAGGTTGATTATCTTTGTAACAAGTTGGACATGATTAATATCTATGCTCCAACTTGAGGGGGAATATTATTTGTATATATTAGATAATATATTTGTCAATTAACAAGTTGTTAACTAACATAATTATAATTTTCTAAGATAGATTCCTAGTTTATATATAAATATGTCTCATTCTTCGATAAAATATACATATTCTTTTTTATCTCAAATAACAATAACAATTATGAAACCAATTATATCAATACTCTCCCATCTTTTCTATAAATCAACCTGACCTTTCTCCTTCCCCTTATTATTCACAAAAGACCAATAAATTTCAAATAACAAATATTATCTAGTATTCCACGTAGATTCGAACCAGTAGTATGTTAGAATTACAATAGGTATTTTTTGTATCCTGCCCACATAGTTCATATTCTTGATTTTTTGTATCAATCTCTAAGTTTGATCTTCCTCCCCAATTTGACATTATGGTGATGGTATCCCTAGAAATTTTGTTAAGATCCAATTCTAAATGCTAAAAAATACCAAGACTTTGCAATATATGCTAGCTGATATGATGATATTATCACTTGTATTTCTATTGTACACATAAATTTTGTAGCAACGTGTAGTTAAAAACAATACGATCTGAACTCATTAAGTACCAAGTAATATTAATTTCACATTTATATTTTACACAAAATAAAAGTGTGACAACTAAAAGTAAACAAGCAACACCATTTTGATACTTGGTTAACTAAGAAAAAGAACTGAAAGCTGCACTGGAGGCTAGCAAGGATAAAAGAGAAACTCATCATTGTGCAAGGGGTGATTATATATAAACCAGTGTCAACATTGACTTCTGTGCATCATCATTAGCCACAATAGTACTACTAGTTACTTATAGAGCGATTTTAATGTTTTTATACATAGATACATGCGTGAGTGTGATTATAACCCAAGGGGTGATAATATATAAACCAATGTAAAAATGAGTTCATGTACATCAAGTGTGTGTTATCATATCCTTGATATTCATTATAATTCAAGGAAACGAAACCTCTCCTACCCAAAATACATGATAGCTCTATATATTGATATTTATCAATTAACTTATCATTCACATGCGGGTTATTAATTCTTTTTGTTTCCAGATTATATATGTTAAGTATTATAGCCTTGCACATGAGAAAAATAAAATAAAAATCAATGTATCTACTAAGCATATTGGTTTATGTTATGCAAACTGGAATAATTAGAGATAGGATAACTGAATTGAAAAGACGGAAAGTACTCCCAGCATTACGGCACATGAATAAGGTGACTAATTACAATGAATTGAAGAACAGAAACTCTGTGATACTCTTTTTTGTAAAGTTATTGATTTGTTTTAAACTCTTCAATAATGTTGTCCAGTAACTAACTTGGTTTTTTTTCCTCTTCCTTATTCAAATTCATTTTTGTGTCCTTGATTGAAGGTAGAATAACATATAGCTTTCTGGAAATGCCAAGAAGCCTAAACAAACATCACAAGGATTCAAAATAATAATAAAGCAATAATAGCGAAGGTATAACTGATTCCGGTAAAAATGAATATGGGAGAAGATTTTCTCCTCAGCATCAGATAAATTTAGTAGCTGCACTCCTACTAATAAATCAAAATCAAATTTATATATCCTATCAGTAAAGAAATTAAGATAACCACAAATTTAACAATGATTTTATCATCGTATCATTCTACTATTTCCAATTACCCATAAACGATATCCTCCCACTTAGTAAGGCATATATGACTAGCTAAATAAATTCGGCAATGATTTTTCAAGGTATAATTAAATCCCCCCTCTAACCTCTTCAAATGTCTTTCTATAATAGTGTTAGCATTAACAGAATAGTTTCTTTTTTTTTTTGACAAAAAAAAAGCCTTTAGTAGCTATATGAATCTCATTGTATGTAGAATTGAACTTACCATTCTATAATTATCTCCATATACCTTCTATCTTACTATGACTATAAAAGCAATTTTCTTATCTAATAAATCATCATTGAACTGGACTTCCGTGAAGCATAAGAGGGGCTCAAGCCAATAAGGGTCCTTAAAGACTAATTACAGTTTGATTAATTAACAAATATTTCTACTCTAGTAGGTTAGAATTACAATAGGTATTTTTTGTATCCTGTCCACATAGTTCATATTCTTGATTTTTTTATCAATCTTTAAGTTTGATCTTCCTCCCCAATTTGACATTATTATAATGGTATCCCTAGAAATTTTGTTAAGATTCAATTATAAATTCTAAAAAATACCAAGACTATGCAATATATGCCAGCCGATATTATGATATTATCACTTGTATTTCAGTGTACACATAAATTTTGTAGCAACGTGTAGTTAAAAACAATACGATCTTACCAAGTAGGTTATAAGGAGACTTTGTTATCTAAATACCAAGAGTATCTGTTTGTTGACGATTACACACCCTAACGTTGAATACACAACACTCTCCATGCTTGAATCAGAATATCAGATGGAACTAATTAATTCCAGAAATGGTTCAAGAAAAAAAAAGAAACAACTATTGTACGGTGAACCCGACTGTGCTAAAACATAAAATGCTACCGCTAACTTTTATTGAAGAGAGTGATTTGTGCTTTTATGGCATCAACAAAAAAGAAGAAACAAGAAAACTCACCAAAAAAGAAACGCACAGTCGCACACAAGAGGTTTGATTAGCCGGCGATAGAGGTTGTGCTTAGTAGGTGGCGATGGTTGGGTAGGCGGCGATGGAGGGTTGATCTTGAGTAGATGGCCGGCGACAGAGGTTTGATTAGCCGGCGATGGCTGAGTAGGCGACGTCCGGGTGATAGTTGTGTAGGTGGCGATGGAGGGTTGAGCTTGAGTAGATGGCGACGGCCGACAGAGTTTTGATTAGTCGGCGATGGTTGAGTAGGCGGCGTCCCAGCGATGGTTGAGAAGGCGACGTCGAGATGATGGTGCAGGCAGCATCGGCGATTCGGCGTATCGCGACTCGAAGGAAAATTAGGGTTCACGATTTAGAATTTTAAATTTTAGAGTTTTAGAATGGTTATATGAATTAGAAATTTAGAATTTCTAAATTAGATTTAGAATTTTAAACTTTACAAATAAACTTTTAGAATTTACAGTTTAATTTAATATTTATCATTAATTATTTAATGACACGAAACTTATCAATATTTACATGAATAAAAAAATATATTATATATATAGATGGGCTCGAAAAAACTCAACAAGCCATCGAGCAAGTATTATAGGAGCTCGAACTCGGCACGAATATTAAACGAGCCGGCTCGAGCTTGGCTTGACCTCGATCAAAATCAAGCTCGAGCCGAGCTTTGACCGAGCGGCTCACGAGCGGCTTGACTCGCTTGCAGCCCTAACATAATCATTAATTAACTTTAATTAATGATTAACTTCTATTAATCATATTTATGGATTGAATTAGGGCTAGTCCTATTATCAACTATAGTCAACTCATCTTATTGATTATGCATCAACCTTTCAAATGAACAAAACTTAACCAAGTTAAATTCATTTACATCTTCCTTACCAATTTCTAACCGATTACTTAGTTAATAACTCAAAATTCACTAATCTCTTTCTTTCCAAATTTCTCAAACCAATTTAGTGTTTAACCAATCTTACACTTACGATTTACATATGATTCCAATTAAATGAAACTTAACTCATCCATCTAACAAAATCTGTATCAAAATCAGATTACTAATCAACAAAGTAATTAACCTAATTAATCATCCAATTAGTCAATTGATCAATCAAACAAATTCAATTAACTCCATGACATAGTCCTTGATCTACTATTACCTTCTTCTTCCTTGACAGTTGTTGTTCACTGAACCGAAACCAACCATAGCTCATAACAGAGCTAGCTGAATTGGAGGAAACCTTGCTCCTCTATTTGGCGTTGGCATGGTGGTGACTCACAATAGCGGCTGCTACAATAGAAGCTTGCGGTGGGATAACAAGGAACCAGCAACCCCTAATCGCAGCCAAGAGTGAGGAAGAACATCGGTTCCTCATCCAAATTGAGCGAATCTCAATGAGTGCCACACAGTCCTGCTCAAGCCGGTAACGGTGGCCTTCCAGCAGAAGAGACCGTGGGGATGCTCAGACCTCACAAGCGTTGGCAGCCTGCTGTGCACGAGAACAGAGGGGCATCGGAAAGGGGAAGTGTGGCAGTGATGGAGGGTGAGCGCAGCACTCTCGTCGGCCTGCGGTGACTGCGACTTCGAGAACACGAGGGCGACTGCGGTTGCGCCGGTTGTTAATCACGAGTGGTGCGGCGTGGAGCAAAGATGGCAGATAGTGGCATCGGGTGTTTGTGGCGATCGGGGCAGTGGCCTGATCGTGAGGGACGACGATCGTGAGGCCGTGGCAAAGCTACACCGCGGTTTGGACAAGCGACCATGATGGGTTGCGTTGATCGTCGGCATTGGGCAGAGGGTGGCTCGACGTCGAGAGAGGATTGAAGGGAAGGAGACGGCGATGCAGATCGGGAAATAGATAAGAGAGACCAACCCGACCCTCCGGTGTCATCTCAGCTTCCCGGCGACGGCGATGCTAGGAAGAGGATGTTGTGGCGGCGGTGCAGAGGAGAGAAGGGGATCGAGAACGAGGTGAAGGAGAAGTTAGGTTTAACTTGGTCAATCAAATAAACTTGATTTAATTTAATCAATATCTCCCAACTGAATGGATATTCTAAACGTGTCTTTATTTAAGCCTAATATATTCATCCTTAAATTTATCATACTGACTTTGATTAAATTTAAAAAAATTTCTAAAAATTTTTAAAAAATCTAATATGACTATTCCACCAATAACACTTAATATTTTATTATTATTTTATCACATCTTACAAAGTTTGAGTTTAAGTAAAGTTTTAATTGATTTAATCTTTATTTTAAAATCCTTAATCATTTCATCCAGTGTATGTTTCAAACATAGGATCCTATGATTTTGTGAGATAAGTTAGGTTCATTTTTAGGGGTTATTTTAACTTGTGTTAGATTCAAGTTTAGGTTTGAATTCAACAAGCAAACATTCTTTGAATAAATTTCTAGACTATGGTGATCACTTGGACATCATTAGAAGTAACCACTTCAAAATTTTTAAATAGTCCTACCCACATAACTTAATGCAAAACTTTAGTCTAAACGGTTTAGATTGGAAAGGGGTAACTTCAGCTAGTTCCGCTAAGTTGTCTGCACCAGGTCAAAGCTTTATCTTCCTAGACATGAATAGACAAACATTCCTAACTTACTATCATCCCAATTTTCTCTAGTACCGTTTGTCAAGTTAAATCTATTCTTAGTTAATCTAGTCCTAATTACCCTTATGGGTAAGATT
>JBBPFQ010000084.1:1732706-1744699 GCA_037974815.1 Kaempferia elegans
TAAAAAAATAACAACATTCACATTAATTTCTCTAATTTTTTTTTTAAAATTTAGAGTAAATCATACATTTATTAAATTTTCACTATACACTACATTAACTATCCTAAAAATTTTATTTTTTTTATTTTTTTAAATTATTTTCTTCTTTTTAATTTTTAATTTTTATTATTATATTTGTGAAATGAATGGAAGAAGAGAAATTAAAAAGAATGAGTGAAAGGAGAGAGATTGAAAAAAATTATTATTTTATTTTTTAGATAAGAGTTTCATACCATAAATTTAGAGAATTATTATTTAGAGCATCCATATCAAAATCCTTATCCAAAATTTAATATTTAGGAAAAAAAATACTTTATTAAATATACATATCTATTTTTTACTACACAACTTTTCTATAATTTACCAATATATTTATTATTAGAGAGAGGAAAGAGGAATATTTTTATTATTAGAGGGAGGAAAGAAAAATGTTATTTTAATGTTTAGGGAATAAATTCTATTTCCTAAATTTAAAGAACAACTATTTATAAAATGTATATTTAGGGAATGAGTAGGATAGATGATGTAAAAGTTTTTTTTATGCAAAATGTAAAATTTATGTTAAAAGTTTAATTTAGGATAATTGATATGGATGCTCTTATAAAATCTAAATTTAGAAAATGGATAGGATAGCTGATGAAATTTTTTTTAATTATTCTATCTAAAATTTAATGTAAAATACCAATAATATTTTAGTTTGATAGTTCACTAAGTAACTCAAAAGGCCTAGGGAAATCCAGGGGAAATTAACAATCCAAGACGATGCAAAATAGAGCATAAAAGAAAGAACAAGATGGTAGATTGCTGCTTGTTGGGACATCAAACCATGAATCCTCTTCTGTTTCTTCTTCCACTTGCCTTCTCAAATTAATTTCCTCCCCTTAGACCAGACACAAGGCTTTCTGTGGCTGTGTGGCACACCAGGAGCTTTGCCGAAGTGCTTCACAGCTTCCCTTGCGTTATTGGGACCTTCAGGAGAATCTAAACATACAGAACAAGATTGGTTGGAATGCAAGAGATAAATTGAAAGAGAGACAATTAGTAACAACATTCAGTAAGTTCTAACATGATCTTCCATGAGCACTTTTTCTCAGATTTGCAACAGCAAAGTAATCAAGTAGGGAGTTTTATTCTCTTTCAATAAACCAAAAACCCATCCACACAAGGATCTAGGGTATTCAGCAATATTCATAAACATTAAAAAGAAAAGATTAGCTAACCTTTAATAGTAGAGCTTGATGCCGAGATAAGCCTACCTTTATGCAGCCAATTGTAAACAAACTTGTCTGATGTGTGCTACTCAATTCAGAAATCATTTCCATCCATTAATTTTGCTAGCATGTCATTTGCATCTCAAACATCGGTGTTACGGCTAAACACCGTGGAAAGTCAAGTCATCAGTCAACAAACTCGTTCATGTACGTGCATTCCAGAGACCGTCGATGAAGGAGATGAAAAGACTTGAGATGCACTCAAAGAGAGAGTTAAACTGGCCGGGGGACAGATCTCGGGACCACTCTGACACTCAAGTTAGGGTTTGCTTAAGGTGGTACGTTGAAAAATAAAAATAGAGAAGAATGGCAGAACCTGGTAGAGTTCAAGAGAATTCAGAGTCATCTGTCGTTACGTTCATGAACACCTATATAGTTACTAGGAAAACATCTCCATGTAGACCAAAGTATCATCATAGTAGGTGCAGGTGAGGGGATCAAATCCGATAGTCGTTGGTTGCCTCCCCAATCAACCAAAGCAATGTGTAAGTAGGGGAGGGGGGCATATAAGAGACCATATTTGACAACATGGTAACCACTCAATTCTTAGGATGCCATGCATCCTGAAATATTTGCATCCCTTGTCGGCTAGCCCATATAGGGCATAGGCTTGTCTTGTGGGTGAAAAAAGGTGATGTCGATGTGGGGTGACCTTGAAAATGTACAAAGTTGGGACCTAAGACTGAGATTGAGAGGATGTCAGGTCCAATGCTGAGTGATGGTGTTGGTCACTAGGGTCGAGACAGAGATGATGTTGGCAATTGAGATCGAGACTAAGAGATGGTGTTGGGACCTGAGACCAAGACTGAATGGATGATGAGGTTCAATGATGAGAGAGGATATTGGCGACTTGGGCGAGACAGAGATGATGTCAGTGATTGAGATCAAGACCGAAAGATAATGCCTAGGTCCAATACTAAGAGAGAGTGTCGGTGACAAAGGCTGAGACATGGATTATGTCAATGATTGAGGTCAAAACTGAGTGATATGTTGAGACCTAAGGCAAGTTGGGATTGAAATTTGAGACTGAGAGATGATGTCAGACGAGACTCAGAGATGGTGCTTGGACCTAAGTTAAGCCAGGGTAAATGTTAGCGTCCGGGTTGATCTGATTGGACCTAAGTCTCACCCGAGCTATATCCATTTATCTTTGGCTCATGCCTGACTCACTCGGACTTAGCATGACTATTGACCTACGGGACACATGGGGACCGAAAGAAACCGCCATATCAATGGGAAAAAGAATGGTTTCAGAGAGCAACTGGGAACCATAGAACAACATCTGCACATGCGCCCGACTAGGGTTGCACATGGTCTGGTCAAGGGAAGGCGCCTAGGTCATACACGACCTTGTGACCTCGCTACAAGGCCGCGGCCTAGGTCGCACCCGACCTCGCTGCGAGCCCGCATTCGAGAAAGAGCCCGACCACGACAAGGTCGTTGCAAGACCACGGCGAGGTCGCGACTCGGCTGCCAACACTTTGAGTAAGGGGAAAGGGAAGAGGGGAGGAAAAGCAAACATGTGGAAAGATCTACGTGAGATCACAAGAGGAGCAAGGCGAGAAGATTGTGAGAGGAGCGAGGTGAGTAGATCGCGAGAGGGCGGCAAAAGATTGATAAAAAAATTGAAAAAGTTTTTGGAAGGAATAAATTAATTAATTTAGTGATGGATTTAAAAATTCTATCGCTAAATTAGCTACGGAAAATTGATTTCGTTGCTAGTTTCGTTATTAGTCCATGATTTTCTTGTAGGGAATGGTGAAGAGACAATGTAGTCTACAATGATAATGAAAAAAATAAAATGACACAATGTAGTTTACAATGATAATGAAAAAATAAATAAAATGCAAACATGAAGAAATGATAATAGTACATACTCACATATTGGTTATCAAACATTCAAACTTGACCTATTAAGATAAATGAGGCATTGAACATTTACTGATCAAGAGTAAGCAATGTAATTCCAAGAGTAAGCAATGTAAAGGAGAAGTGCACTCGTTTAATGTAAAACATTAGTTAGTAGTAGTAAACAGATTAGTGATCAAAAGAGGAAAAATATTGCCCTAAAAATTAATATAAATTCATCAACTTCAATCAAAGTGCAAGTAATGCCTTGAGTTCTGGATAACATGAGGCATTGAACATTTACTTTACACCAATTTATCTACAAAACACGACCCACCGCTACATCCACCAAAATGAACTATGTACCGAACAGAGAGCTTCAGAAGCTTTGACTCAGTTATGAACAAGGAAACAAAATACCTGACCAAAAGTTTTCATTTCTCAGAAGGCATTTCTCCGAACACCTCTTTTATGACATTGAAGGAGGATAAGAGCCATCTGTCTTTGTTCCACAGCTATAACTCATATCCCTAGTGCCGAGGTCACAGTGGCCAACCTGAAAACTCATCGTGAGTTAATCCAAACGGACCATCTTTCAGGTCATCCTTGTGCAGTAAATACACATGGTTGTCGAATGACCCATGTGGCAATGCAAAATTATCAGTAGGATCACAGGAATTAGTCGCATTGTGTTGACTTTCAAAGGATGTGCATGAATCATCTTGAATATTGTGGTCTGCAGCACTGGAAACAAGATTCGACTTTGTATGAATAAATTCTTCCATGTCACCACCAGTCAGCATGCCATAATGGCGATGCTCTGCATCATCAGTCTCCTCGGTTATTTCCATTTCATTAAGTTCATCTTGACCAGAACCATCATCTACACCTTCAACAGGAGAGTCCGCTACAGAATCAACGTCATCATCATCTGTTGCATATTCACCACCGCCACTTTCTTGCAATTCGTCGTCATCACTGTCTATGTGCAGTGGGTCCAACCTATTCTGGACAGCTCGTTTTCTAAGCATAAATACGTTGAAGTAGTAGCTTATAAGGTCTTTGCTACTTTTACTAGGAAAATACTGAGGCAGCTTATTCCAGAAATTCTGGCCTAGTGAGACAGGATATGAAGATACAATTTCATGGAACAGTTCGTCCTCCTCTTCAGTCCATTTTTGAGTCACAACCTCACCCATATTGTTGAAACCCAACTCTGAGAATCTTTCCTGCCCCAAATCTCGCTTGACCATTTCTCTTGCACTTGTAACATGTTGTCTCACGCATCTAACGGAACCATCATCAGAACAACAACAATCCAACTCCTGAGGTAAGACTACAACTTCTGAAGCCAGTAAAGCAGAATCAGGCATAGGCATCAAATGTGTCCCAAGCCATTTGTTGCAATCAACTCCATGATAATTGCATGAAGTTGGGCTCCATTCTGGAATATCAACCTGATGATTTGCTCCTATAGGAACACGTTTCCAATTGAATTCACAAAATGCAGGTGAGAATATCTCATTACCATGATTACACTCAGATGCTTGACATCTATTTCCAGAAAAATTAGAATGCAATGTTAGCCTGGTAGGTGAGTCCAAATCATTTTCATGACTACTATACTGTGCAAACAAATGACTGCTCTTAGCTTCACTAGCAAATTCATCAGCAATAGTGTCAACCACACTATCCTGTAAATCCTCAATTGAACCTAAAAATGTATACTTATGATCAGGCATTCCTCTTTCAACCATGTGTTAGTTAATTAGACCATGAAAACAACCAAATACTTGTACTACCTGGAGATGGCGGTTTAGAGGCACCGGAGTGAATTTCTTCAGGTGAAATTGACTGCAAATGATGATCTACTTGTTTTAAGCGCTTGCTTACTTGCAGAGAAGACTCATAATCAGAAAGAGACCTTTTTCCATTATCCGACAAAATAACTTCACTGGTATTGCCTGTCATCCATGCCAGGGTAGAATTGTCACTGAGATCACTTTGAAGATTGTCATAAAGATCAGCAGTCACATTTATGAACTCTTTGTGATAGCTAGACGAATCATTCTCCACATCTTCGGAGCATAAGAAAAGTGTAAGGATATCTTGGCTAAGTCCCAGTAACTTGTAGGTAACTTATAAGTGTTAGCTAAAGTTACCCGAAAGAAGTGCTTTAGCAGGGACAAATTCATAGAGATTTTCTCCAGCAAATGGTGCAAGTTGATCGCTGCAAGCAAGATGTCTTCCATTTACATGGAATTGGTAGGAAAAAGATGTATCATCATAGTTAAACACCATCTCTATCCTACAGAATTATCAAGTAGATGTCATAAGTATGAATAGATATACAAACAGAATTGTTCAATAGAGGTCCTTGCGTGATAATATTGACAAGAGCAGTTGGGAGTATGAAAAATTAATTTTCGATAGTTATAGGAGTACATCAAGAGTCAGCTTGAAGTCTTTATTTCTTATCAAAAGTAGTAAAGGAACTCACTCCAGGTTCAAGATAAACACAATAAAGGTATGTTATTTGCAGATGATGTTCTGCTATTTAATAAAAGTTTTATTGGATAAAATTCAAAGATTGAATTAAGGAGAGAACATTTACAGACTAGAGAGTAAATGGAACAAAAACTAAATATGATAAAGAAGAGGTGGAAAAAAGAGAGGACCTGCTAGAATATTGTGTGATCACATGTGCCCTTTAGGCTAAGGAAATTTTTATAAGATCGGACAATGATAGCAAGCAAATGGCGAAAAAGATAATGTAGTAGTGGTGAAAATGTTAAAATGGTCATGTTGAGTTTCAAGAAAGGATACATTAAAAGATACTAGATAGCTGAAAAAATAATAAAATGATAGGAAGTAGATTGAGACAGTGTGCATATGTATAAATGCTACTAATAAATTCTATAATTAGACCAGTCAAATCAATTAGAGTAGGTGTGATGGAAAGAGACCAAAGAAATCATCAGCCAATGCAATCAAAATTAATTTGATACATATATGAACACTAATAGTAATACAACTTTGCATAAAGCTCAATGAAGGTATAAGATTTATGTAGTCAACTGCAAATACTTCAGAACAGTTGGGAGAGACATGGCTTGATGAATGATGAATCTTTCAGGCCAAATGATCATGAACACTACGATGTTTTTGTTGTGGGGTTTTCATATGATTTCCACAAAACCAAAGTCTATGCATGACAAACAATAGTTCGTAAAAAGAAATGACAGCCAAACATTTTCTTCTTAACCAACACAATGGTGTGGACATGATAAAGCAAACTATAGCATACAACTAAACAAAGAATAGTGAACATAGTTATAAATCATGATTCATCAATTCACTTAGCAAATAATTGAAAGCATAAAAAGGAAGGATTTGTCATTGTATTTACCTTTAAGGAAAAATCCGCAAATAACACAGCGCACCTTGGGCCTGGCATGGTGGTTTACTAACGCAATTAGACCGACAAATTATTAAAAAAAATGATTTTTTATTGTACATCAGGAGAAAACGCGGAAAGTGACTTAATAGCAAAAGAAAAGTTCATATAATCAAATTAAAAGCACTTTGTCAAAGCATTTCGAGTTGAATTCTTCATTCTTCACGTATAAAGTCAATTCGAGCAAGAGATGGTCCCTTGTGACAATTAACCCAATAACTAGGTCCAAATACGGAAGCTCAAAACCCGAAACGGTAGACAGGCCGAGATCTTGCAGCCGTGAGAATGACAATAAATCAAAAGAGGGTAAACATCGAAAAATCTAAAACAAGGCCAAATACGAGGAGATCCGAGGAAATAGTTTCGACAACGTCGCTAATCGATATCTGAAACAAACCCTAACCCTAGATTAGATCTCAACATCGAAGCAGCATATAGGGAAAATCAATCAATCCTACCTGAATCGATACTCAACCCTCTCCACAATTCCCCTCAAGCTCCGCCTCCGGTCGTTGCTGATCCTCGCCGATTGATTCGAGTCCTCCTTCGAGGCGAGAACAAGGGCGTCGATCTACATGAACGAGCCCCTTCCTTAAATAAAGTCGATTCAAATAAATCCGGTTCATCCAACCTGACCGATTAAGCCCAGGTGATAATTATAATGTCAAATTTTAGGACTTCGGAAATTTTAGGACCAAACCGAAAATGTCCCAAAATACCAGATAGGTTAGTAAATGAATTTAACCTTGTGTCAGACGAGGTTCTGACATAAATAAATAAATTTAAATAATTTATTTAACTAAATAAATAAATTTGACATATGTATTTGGCTTATTTATGAATAATATTTATGATATATTAATAATACTTTTATCAAGATATTAAATAATAAAAATAAATATTTAAAATAAATAAATTATTAAATTTAATAATCAATTAAATAAACAACGTAAATAATTGAAAGCTCTATAATATGTAAATTTTATTTGAATGCTCAATAATATTTAACTCATCCACGTGGTTTAATGAAAATAAAAATTTCTAGGAACATTTAGAATATTTTTTTTTGAACTAAAATTATTTTTAAATAGTGTTAATTATGTATTAATCAATATTTGATTGATCGATTCGAGATTATAGACAAATAAGATTTGTCTCTAAATCACTCGGTTGCTTTTTTCCATGTCACTCCTCTACGTCACTTCGTTTTTTTATCAATTCATCATAACTACATCAAATAGGACTTGAATAATTAATTTAAAAATTTAGTTCATTTTAATATGATTCTACACGTCGGGTTGTTTTATTATTATTTTTTCGCCATTTTCCTCTCTCCGTTCCATCGCCTCTACCTCTCGATCCAAATTCCTACGCCGAAGATCAATCTCTGTCGTTTCCTCTTCTCGACTGACGTCTGCTCGAACTGCTTCTAGGGCGATTTAGGGTTTGGTCGAGTGCTAGGATGATGACGCAGAGCGGGAAGTTGATGCCAAATCTCGACCAGAACAACACCAAGCTCCATAACCTTACCGTACTCCAGCGGGTTGATTCCTTCGTGGAGGAGATCCTCATGACAGCTGCCCATGTCACCGTCTACGAGTTCAACATTGAGCTCAACCAGTGGGTACACTCGACTGGAAAATTTCGTTCTTTTTTGTTCGGTTATTTTTGATGGCCTTCGGTTGTTTGTCTTATTTGATCTAGGTTTCTTTTTGTTTGTTTCCCTCAGAGCCGTAAAGACGTGGAAGGATCCTTATTCGTTGTCAAGAGGTATCTCGGAATCTCGCTTCTCGGGCACTCCATGTTGTTAAAAAAAAAATCACTTTTATTTCCGAATTGGAAGTGTCTGTGAATCGCTTTTGCCTTTTTCTTATTCTTTACATCCTGACACTTCAGTTGATAATGACTGATACATAGGATTTAGTGATATCTAGATTTCCCTTGTTCGCGTTCATGTCTCTGGAGAATTTGCACGGACCAGTAAGTTGTGATTTGTGCCTTTCAAGTGATTACTTTTGACTGCGTTCGCTTTCATTTGTTGATTTTTATTATTATTTTCTTAACAGTTGTTGTAGCTGCTATTTCGTTGGATTACGAATTTTCTTGATTCTCTTATTGCCAATTATTAAGCACAAAACAAATGATTGTGTATGTGCAGGAATGCACAGCCCAGATTTCAGTTCATCGTGATGAACAGACGTAATATGGGTGAGAAATCAGTACATGTTAAAGTTGAGAAGTTATAGTATTTTCTGACATTTCTTATTACCAATTGTTTAGTGTTCTACACGGCTGTGGTCACATAAACTTAAAGTAGTGAAAAATTATTTCTCTAGACCCATAATTGGAAACTTTAGTTGGAGGATTTCATGGGTATTTTGCCTGGCTTGATATTTCTCTAGGTTTGGTAGACCAGTGATCCTATTGTAGTTGTTTCTTAGGCGGAGCGAACAAGGCTTTTAAGGTTTTATGCTAGAGTGGGAATACTACAGAATCATGTATATAAATTATAGCTTGTTGAAGTTTAGGGAAGGAGGAATTCACCCACTTGTTTCTTCATATGAAGACCTGTTCTTGAAAGAGGCTAAGGAAAGGAGATGGATACAATAACAAAGAGACAAGAACATTGGGTTTTCCTACTATTGACATGGGTATAATGTCTTAAACAAGGTCATATTAGGTTTCCTTTTAGTCTGCTAAGTTCTTTTTTACCTCCTCCCTAACCCAAACACTTTAATTATGCCAATAGAAAACCTTTTTTTTAGTTCCTTCCTTACCCAAACACTTCTAACCCTAATTTATTTAACTTGCAAAATTATAGGAGCTGGTTATCTTTTATGTGTATGTATATATATTACCTAGAATGTTGTCAATTTATCCTTTTATGATAATGCCAACATATATCATATTATATATGAACGCCAGTCGGAAGGTTCATCATTCTTACGTTGCTTGTTTGATTAGCAGATAATCTAGTTGAGAATCTTTTGGGAGATTTTGAGTATGAAGTTCAGGTTCCATATCTTTTATACCGAAATGCTGCTCAAGAAGTCATTGGCATTTGGTTTTATAATTCACCTGATTGTGAAGCAGTGGCAAATCTTTTTCTCAGGTACTACGTTGTTTTTTTTTCAAGGTGCTGCTAAAGTGATTTCTGATATGACATTTTGCTATGCATCATTTCTGTAAGAATATTCTTGTTTATGCCATTATATCTAAATGCTTAATGGACATAAAGCTGGTTATTGCCAAAACAAAGAAAAAAAATTCTAATTCATAACTAGCCATTGTGATTAATATGACAAGATTCAGGACAAATCTTGGAGGAATCTAGAATCTTATAATGTCTCTTCTTTATGATTGCATCCCTATTTTTTTTTTTAAGAGAATAAAGATTCAGGACCTCCTCTGCATTTATTTTTTGCGCTCTTTGGCTTGCTATGCATTTGATGGTGAATGTGGTGACTATGGTGACTATGGTGAATGTTTGCACAATGTTATTGGAGTATCATTGTTTTCTTAATTGGTTGGCAAATTCAGTAGTACGCATATGATTATACAGCAGAGGTACACATGCAATATTGCATATACAATTAGTTTCAGTATATGGGATCAAATGATCTATGCACCCGCATATGTAGTCTATGCAAGCGTATATGCAGCCAATGCGGCCATATTCATGTTTGAACCAGCTCGGTCTGAAGAAAATCAAATAAACAACCCTAGTTATCACTTTTCCTATTCTATTATCCAATTAATTTTGAAATTGTGAAATACATTTATAAACTAAACGATGCCTTACAATAATAATATTTGGTATCATTTGTAAGAATAGGTTATTAGCTAGCAAGCAAGTCAGCAAAGACATGGTAGAGATTCTGTTTCTGCTTCAATTTCTGCTTGAATCTGTGGTTCTGTTTTGTGCTTCTGTTACATACAGAGCCATGGACTAAAACAGAAGCACAAAACAGAAACACACAGAGCCAGAAACAAAGGCGTTATTACTGCAATCAAAAGAACTCGTCGTAAGTAATAAAACTCAATTATACGACAAACTCGATGTTATACATAAACTTCTTGAAGAGCTTAAGTATAAATGAACAAACTTAGGTTTGAAAATACTTATTATGATGAAGCATTAGACTATACAAAACAATTTGCTGCAAAGGAAGAAGGCTATTGTCATAGTCAAGAAATCACAGGTAAAAGTGATCAGCTATTGATACAACAAAATAACACAATCATAGCCTTACTTACTTCCCTTCATTATCGGCTGTCTTTAGTAGATAATCATATACTCCAGTTAGAAACGCAACTACTTGGTAATAATCAAACCACAGAATGGAAAGAAGCCTTAAGTTAAATAAAGACTTAAGCCAATTATCGCTCGGAAAACCAATCTTTAAACCACAATCTACTTTAAGGTTCTTGACTTATAAACCAAATGAGTCTCACAAGAACTGAACCCTTCTAGGGTTCTTCCTCACAAATTAGAGTAGCAGAAACCAACACCACTTCTTGAATAGATACACTATTAACCAGACGTAACAGTTCTTCCAACATTGTAGTCCATAGATTAGAAGAGTTAATCGACGTGGACAAAGACTTAAATATCTTCTCAAATGAACAATTAAACACACTTAACCCTAAATGGTTATATAATAAAGGAATACTTAACTTTTCTACTGCTGTCTATAGACATCATAGACAAGAATCTCTACATCTCCCTGATGGAGAAGTAACTTCAAATTTAATGTCTGAAGAAACTGCTAGAGCTTTAACTCAAAGAAGACATAATTATATTCATTTAGGATTAATTGTGTTGAGACTCAGAGGTTTAACAAGAACTAGATTAGGAGGAAAAGTACTCCTAGTCCTCTATAACTCCAGACTATCTGATAAAGAAAAAGCCATTATTGGATTAATAGAAGTAGATATGAACAATAACTTAGGAATTACTTACCTATGTTCTAATTTCAACATAACCATAAGAGACTTCATTAAACATATTAAAATACATATCCAAGCCAAAGGATATGGACACTTTCAAGGAGATAATCTCCAACTTGATATTATTTTCTTAGGAAAAACAATGAATCATATTCATAATCACTTCAAAGTAACAATTACGGATATGATTGAAGCTCTTACTACTAAAGGCATCCATTTTCTTAAACCAAGGGATTTTACTTCCGATATGCTCGCTCGATTAGAATGGAGATTGGCCTTAGATAATCCAGAAACTACATTAAAACCAACTTCCTCTATCATGTACAAAGACAGGAATAAAAACTTATCTGTTAGATTTTCCGGATACCAACCTTCTTCTTAAGAGTTACCATCTGAAGCTCCCAAGAACGATATGACTCTAATGTTTA
>JBBPFQ010000084.1:1769431-1779717 GCA_037974815.1 Kaempferia elegans
CACGGAGGAGAATTTTGTAATTCCGAATCCTCTGTTTATTTCTTGGACTCGATAAGATCAACTTCTATTCTCTTTTTTGATAGCAAACTGCAAAATCAAACTTTAAAAGGTTCAAACTTTTTTTTACAAAATCCCCGTTGAAGTCAAAAACTCAAGTTTATTTAAAAGGGTGGGAAGCAACTAAACCCTAAACCCCTAGACTCTATCGAAAACCAAAACTCTCAGATATAACGCTCGCAACAAAACCGAGCATCTCGACTAAACCATCGCTCTAAGTCCCAATGGCGACGCAGCCGATTAACCTATTGATGGAGTTTTTCCGAGAAAATGACAATGTAGCCCAGCTAGTCACGGTTTGCCTCCAGAGGTTCGAGGACATGGAGAAGATTGTTGGCATTGTTGCTCGACATTCTGCGTTTGTAGGAGTTGAATTTCTGGATTATATCCGAAAAATTAGCGAAAAGATTGAGCATCTAGAAGTTCTAAAGTCCCATCCGGTGAGGAGGAACGAGAAGATGGAGAAGCAGCTAGGCGAAAGGGCAGAGGGAGAGAAGAGGCGCAATTTCAAGTATCCTTATGTGATTGGAGCGATGATACTCGGGGTGCTTGGTTTTGCTGTTGGGCGCTATATCTGAGAGTTTTGGTTTTCGGTAGGGTCTAGGGGTCTAGGGCGTGGGTGCTTCGATTTAAATAAACATGAGTTTTAGATTTAAACAGAGATTCGTAAAAAAAAAAGTTTGAACTTTTAAAAGTTTGATGCTGCAGTTTGCTATTAAAAAAGAAAATAGAAGTTAATCTTGTCGAGTCCAAGAAATAAACAGAGGATTTAGAATTACAAAATTTTCCTCCGTGGTTATTGATTTGGAAGGGATGGGCGAAGAGTCACTAATTATTTTTACCCGAGTTCCTTTTTTTATTTTCTCAACTTGGTATCAAAGCCATGATAGAAGCCTCCTCACATACTGACATCAGCTCGAGTGTCGTTCCTAGTGTGAACCCTAATTTTTTGATTGTCAATTCGGCAAATCAAATCAATCCCATCAAGCTTACTGACAAGAATTTTCTTCTCTGGCATCTCTAGGTGTTCGCCGACATTCATGAGTTGGAGCTGGAGTCTTTTATTACTGACTCTTCGCCCATCCCTTCCAAATCAATCACCACACCATGAAAGAGAATTTTGTATTTTTGAATCCTCTATTTATTTCTTGGACTCGACAAGATCAACTTCTGTTCTCTTTTTTGATAGCGAAATGTAGAATTAACCTTTAAAAAATTCAAACATTTATTTACGGATCCCTGTTGAAATCTAAAACTCAAGTTTATTTAAAAGGGTGGGAAGCACCCAAACCCTAGACCACTAGACCCTACCTAAAACCATAACTCTCAGATATAACACCCAACAACAAAACCAAGCATGCCAACTATCATTGCTCCAATCACACAAGGATACTTGAAATCACGCATCTTCTCTCCCTCTGCCCTTTTGCCCAACTGCTTCTCCATTTTCTCGTTCCTCCTCACCGGATGGGAGTTTAAAACTTCCATATGGTTATGTTAAAGCAATCTAGGTACCCTAGGTTTTAATGTTTGGGCAAAAGTTTAAGTTAAGTTTATTGTTGTATTTGATATATATTATAAGTATGTAGGATACATGTACAACAAGGAAAGTCCAAGTAGAGTTTTGGTAGTGTAAGTCCAAGGGAGTGTTTTGGTAATGACATAAAGTTATACCATGTTTTGAGGCGGAGTTACTCTTTAAAAACATGAATTAAATTTTCCTTTTATGAAAAGCTCAAAGTTTGAGGTTTTGGGAGACAATGAAAGATAGATAATCTTCATTGCCTATGAGTTAATGCTCAAGGATGAGCATTTTGACACATTGAAAAGATATCAGACTTTCATTGGGTGCCTTTGACCATAAAAACTCTAGGGTGAATTTTTGATATGTGTCAAAGGGAGAGAATGTAAGTTTAAGTTAGGAGATATTCATTTAGCGAAAGGGGAGATTAGCCAAAGGAGGAGAATGAACCTAACTTAAACGTATTGTTAAACATAAAAAATGAGAGATTGTTGATGCAATTGTCCCCGGATCAGGTTGACCATGTTGACTAGATAAGCTTGGGTCAAGCTTGGGTGTCAAGTTTTGATGTTTGACAATGTATAGGAAGATTGCTTGGTGCAATTGTCCCTGGGTCAGGTTGACATGTTTGACTAAGCTTGAATTTGCTCAAGAAGATGTTTCAGAGTTTGATAATCGATGGAGATTGCGTGTGTAATTGTCTATCTAGGAGATTGTCAAACAAAAGTCAAGTAGGTCAAGGTTGACTGAATATTTGACTGGGAAAGTCCTAGTTGGAGGTTAGACAATGACAAGTCTAACAAAAAGGTTGGCAGAAGAGAAAATCCAAGTGGGTCTGTGTTGACCGGACACTTGGTGTGGAAAGCCTGGAGTGAAACCAGGCTGATAGAATTCCTGGTAAGTGAAGTCGGGCAATGAAAATTTAAGTGAGTGAAACCTAGTGAAAGTCCTAATGAGTAAAACTAGGCAGAGAAAATCCAAGTGAGTGAAGTCGGGTGAAAGACATGATGAGTGAAGTCAGGCAATGGAAAATCCAAGTGAGTAAAACCTGGTGAAAGACTTGGTGAATGAAGCCAGACAGTTAAGAAGTCCTAGTGAGTGAAGCTAGGTAGGGAGAAAGATCTGGTAATGTTTGTGCAGTTTGCACTAATAGTCAAACTCAGATTTTGATGAATGACAAATAGGTTAAACTTAAAATTTATGTGATCTAACGTGTCTATGAAGTTTGTAGGAAAAGTCGATCCGAGACGTTCGACTCCCTGTGTCACGATTCGGGACGTTCGACTCCTGGTGTCTCGATCCGGGATGTTCGACTCCCAGTGTCTTGATCCGGGATGTTCGACTCTCGGTGTCTCGATCCGGGATGTTCGACTCTCAGTGTCTGTGATCCGGGATGTTCGATTCCAGGTGTCCGCGATCCGGGATGTCCGATTCCCGATGTAATTGATCCAGATGCGCGAGTCTGGTGTGAGCGATCCGGATGTCCAATTCCGGTGTATGAGTTCCGGATGTTCGATTCCGAAAGGTAAGTAAGATAAATCACTAGAGGAGAAAGTGACGGGTGAAGACGCGTTCCTGTTGGAAGGAACAATAGGCGTTAGACCAGTTTATACCCATTTTGGGATTCTAAACTGAGTTTCTTTTGACTAAGTTTTAGTCCTGGAGAGACGAAACTTATTTAATACTACACTTGTTCTTATTATTTTGTATGACTACCCTTGCTTTATTGTACTAACTTTGTTTTGTAGGGTAGATAGTCTCTAATATTGTTTTGCAGGTCAAAAGAGGGTTTTTGGCTGCTGTGAACAGTGCTGGAGGCGCCTCTCAAGGAGCTTACCGTGGGCGCTAGAGGCGCCTGGTGGAAGGTGCCTTCAAGGTTTCTGAACGAGCCTGGCAGAGGCGCCCTCCAGAGGTCTGGAGGCGCCTTTAAGGCGATGAGAGAAGAAGAAGCCGACGATTATCACTTCTGAGTCAACAGGGATAAAGTTTGACTCTAAAGGCGCCTTCAGAGGTGCTGAAGGCGCCTTCAGTAGTGTTATATAAGGAGCTCGAGTTCAGCCTTGAAGAACATCAATTCCAATGATTCCTTACGTGTTGTGCTGCTTCCCGGTGCTCCAAAACTCTGCTACTACTGACGTGCTGCCGCTTCGGACTTCCAACCACTGCTGACAGCCGACGCCAACTTCCGAACTACACCGATATCTCTCTATGAAGTTGGTAAATTTTATTTAAGAATATTTCAACACTTAATTTCTACAAGGAAAGTGTAGTCTGTTACACTTTTCTCTTTCTGTATTTCGATTCACTCTTTCGGCGTTCCCGGAAAAGGTTTTTAATGAATTTCCCAACGATACGGTCAGGAAGACCGTGGGCCTTCGAGTAGGAGTTGACTTAGGCTTCGAACGAAGTAAAAATCTTCTACGCATTGTTTTTAATTTTCCGCTGCGTTTACTGTGATTTTCGAACGAACAATCCTCCTCCTCTATCGTCTTCCTCGATCCTACAGGTAAGTGAAGTCAGACATTGAAAATCCAGGTGGGTCATGGTTGACCGGACACCTGGTGCTTGAAAGTCCAAGTGGGGTCATGAATGACCGGACACTTGGCATGAGACCGTAAGTCCAAGTGGGTCAAGGTTAACTGGACATTTGGCACGTGGAGAAAAGTCCAAGTGGGTCAAAGGTTTGATCGGACATGGTGACAAGTTCTAGTAGGTCAAAATTGACCGGATGTTGGGTTTGACTTGAATGGTCAAGTCAAGGTTAGCCAATCGATCAGTTGATCGATTGGGTGTCTATTCTCATGCAATTTCGCAAGAGAACATAAGGCAGCTGGATCGATCAGATGATCAATCCAGCCAATCTCAATCGATCAGTTGATCGATTGGGACGGTGTTTCTCACAGAGCGCGAAGGCACCGAAAGCCTCGAAATCGATCGGCTGATCGATTGAATTATTTCCGTTACACACAGTAGGTTTAAAAGACGTGCACGTTTGTTGCGGCGTTAACAACGCTCTCCTCTCCCGATCTTCTCCGACGAGCTCAACCAATTCTTGAAGTTTTCTTGGGGACAAATGTTGCTGCACTTCCAAGAATCAAGAGGCATCTACAAGCTACAAGAGATCGAGAAGTAAGATTTTGTTTTGTATTCGTGTATTTATTTCCTTGCTTTGAGTTGTATTATTGTGTGAGTTTGTACGAAGCTTCTCCGCCTGATGTATTGCCGAGAAAGAGTATTTTCACAGTGGAGAGAGTGTCTGAGTGTGGATCATTAGATTAGTCACCTCATCTTGAGAAGCGTACCAAGGTTCCGAAAAGGTTCCCAACAATTACATCGTTTGAACAAAACATTTGACAGCATATACTTGCCTTAACTTTGTAAATATTCCTACATATTAACATGAAGTAAACAGCCAAAAAATCTCATATATATATATTTTATTTCGTTGATGTAATATGAGCAACTTCACTTGTAAATTTAAACTGCATG
Organism: Kaempferia elegans; assembly: GCA_037974815.1. Classification (NCBI taxonomy): domain Eukaryota; kingdom Viridiplantae; phylum Streptophyta; class Magnoliopsida; order Zingiberales; family Zingiberaceae; genus Kaempferia; species Kaempferia elegans. The sequence goes on from JBBPFQ010000084.1 coordinate 1,774,500, forward strand.
TATAATGTATTGGTGTGGTTAGAAGGGGAAAAAATGATCTCTTGTGTTGTTTTCGTTGCAACGAAGACAGTACCTGATTACTTACAAAATCCTCTGAGCACCGCTAGAAAATCTCCATGTTTCCACCCGTCAAACTTCTCAAGTTCACTTGCATTCCTTTCCTGCATACTAATTTTGCTAGCCATTAGATCAATTGAAGAAAGATAAGCTTAACTGCGACCATGTGTTCGCAAAGAATTGCATGTGTTTTGTTCAACGAAGATACAAATTATAAATTGAAGAAAACATAAGAGATTGTATGCAAGTTATCACAAGTGGTCTCAGAAGAAGATAAAGATACAGAGGAGCAGGAGAAGCATCCTGGCAGGATAATTCTTTCTTGTCTTTTTAAAACTACCATAAAAAGTTCATCAGTCTGCTGATGATTGCTAGATTGGGAGATATCATCAAATGTCTCTTTAAACACATTATTCAGCAGGCTTCGTAATTGTAACAACAGGTATTACCTTTATACGCTCATACTCTTCAATAGCACTAACTTTGGTACTTTCAGTTCTTATTGTTGGTTTAAGCTCTTCTAGCTTTAGTAGTTTAGACCTTTCTCCATATATGTTTCTGAAGAAGATGTTTCCTTTTTCTCTTCCCTTTCACGCAAGGAAGATAGTTCTGATGGAAGTTTCTGCACTGTCAATAATGCACTCGAACGATCTGAGAATGCACTGCGAGAGCCGCTAGCATGAAGGCTAGATATTCCTGGAGAGTATCCTTCAGAAATTATGAATAGTTAGTTACTAAGAGAGCATAAACAAGAGGACAAATTCACTTCAAATAGGCACAATTTTTGGTCTGGGAGTATGAATAAGTACCAGATGTTTGACTGCCTGTTCATTTAGTGCTTCATAAAATCTACTTGCAGCCAAAGTTGCAGTTGAAAATTGCTTTACATCAGTAGCCCTTCTTTCGTCTGATTGATAAGTGGCATGTACCCTTTCAAAATTTGCAAGCTTGCTAAATGCCAATACCATCTCACCCAATGCAACTCCAAGCTCAAGCTCTGCTTTGGCATATGTCTCAGCCTACCAGAACAAATCAAGAGAAAATTCCAGTCAGTCAAAAAAGTGAAGAAGTAAGCGTTAGATATCAAGCTGCAGACTCTGAAAACTAAGGGGAATTGGGTGAGAAGATTTTGAAAATTCTTTTGGGGGACATTTTCATTTCCAGAGAATAATGTAATTAATCAATTTATTTGTGTAAAAAACCAAAAGAAAAATTAAAAAAAAAAAAAACAACAAATATCACATACCTTATCAGTAGAAGTTGCGAGCTCTATCTCCAACTTTTGCACCTTCCTTCGATTTTTTCAAGAACTCCTAATCCTCCTCCACCGAGGGCTTCGCAGTCGTCACGGAGATATTGTTGATACTGCTTACAAGCAGAGGCGAGGTTTCCGAGAATCCAAGAAATGACTCGAGCTCACAGAAGCTTTCAGAATCCATCACCAGGGTCTCGATCGCGCTCTTCCTGGGACGATGGGGGGATGAAATACCCCCGGTAAGGCTCAGCGATGCGATCGGCAAGGACGACCACATCCTTGAACCGCCTACGGACGTCGATTTGCCCGTGGCCACCGTCGTCGACCAAAGTGGTGATGAGGAGGTGACGAAGAAGCCAGATCCGTGCTCCTCCTCCGTATTGGGTCGGGAGACGAAAATCTTGAACTGATTTGGGGTGTTCCCGCAGAAGGACAAGAATGCTTCTCGGTCTAAAGGGGGCGGGAGGAGCGCTGGGACTCCAGAAGAGAATCGCCTTGGTTGGCGGCGGAGCGCCGATCGTCGCCGATTATGGCTCCTGATGCTCGACCAGACATAGTCCGATCCTTCTCCGCCATGTTGACAGGCGGTGGAATGGCAGTTCCGTTGCGGATCGAAGAAGAACGAAGAAAATTTATAACTAGGGCGGATCGGGCGTCGGAGAACGGAAATGGATCGGGTCATGACAAGGAATTTGTGATTGGATCCGACATACAAGCGAAGTGTTGAGATTCAACTGTTAGAATTTTGGGGTCATACTTGTAAATTATAAATGTTTATTGTCATCAATAAATAAGTCATAAAATTAATGTGATCGAATTTGGAATTAATAAATATGACTTAAGGGCTTAATTGTTATGAATATAAAAGTGTGGATACCTTGTGCAATTTCTAATTTGTTGAAGGGTCAAATTAGAAAATATGCAAACTTTGGCTTATATATGGGTTATGGTCCCAGTTTGCAGACGCTGATTTTGTTTTGTTTCCCATTGACAAAATTCTCTGGAAACTAAGGAATTCTGCAAATTGAAGATCATTCCGGAAATTCGACGGCAGATTATGGATTCTGGTACGTTTCCGCAATTTTAGTATTTCTGATTATAATTTCTTAAGAATTGAATATATCTAGAATTACAAATTTTATATTGGATTTTTCATTCTAATTATTCTATCAATTGATATCAGAGCCAAGTTGATTTCAATTCTTATGAAATTCTTTAGTTATACGCCTATTGATATCTATACGAATGTCCATTGCTACTGTATTTGATTGATGATTGGCGTAGCAAGAAGCACAACGTTTTACTCGTTTTAGAATTTTTTTAATTTGTTTCATTTTTCATTGGAACAATTCAATTTGTGTTATAATCTGTCGGACTGTGGAAATCGGGCAAATCCATGCTTAATTTCCGATAGCGTATAGTAATCTTAAGATTGCTACTGGGAACTATCGTCGGATTTTGTGCGGCAATGATTTAAAATAAATCTGGCCATTTTCGACATATTAGGGGTTGGAGACGACGCTGTTGGTCGTTTCCTTGAGTTGTCGTTGATTGCCAGTGGTTTGGCCGGAAGGAACGGTTGTGGCCGATCTGTGTTTTCAGAAAGTTGCGTCGGAGACGATGAACAGTTACATACGTGCATCGATTTTTGGAAGTTACGTGTTTTACACGTTCAGTTAGAGCCACGTTCAGAATAGGAATAGTGGCATTTAAAATTATACCCACGTTACGGTGGTTTTAATGAAGGCATGTATGTGGTGATGAGAATGTCGAGTTTTGTTTCGGCCACGTTTTGTTTTTGGTCATTTTTATATTTTTTGAAATTCTAACATTTTCAAGAAGATCAAGTAACATAATTACCCTTATGATGATTAGCAGGCCACGTACAGGCCACGTTTAGTTTGGCATTTAAAGGTAAACACACGTTCTGTAGAGCGTGGTTTGGAGAGGTAATAACTAACCCCATGTTTGCCTCAGCCATTACTAACAACCAATTAATTTTAATCATTTGGATAAATTAATAATTAAATTATTTTATTCATATGAATTTAAAGTTTTAATAAGATTATATGGGGGGTTTAATTAATATCTATTATTTTAAATTAAATTAAATTAAAATTATATGTCACCAAAGTGACCTCTATTATTTGAATTTAATTTAATTTGAAATATTGAGATATTATTGAGGTATTATTAATTAAAGTGTAAATGTGTATATTTATGTGAGTATTAGTCGGCCCAAAGGAAGATTAATACTTAACAAATTATACATTTACTTGTGATAATAAACACGTAACAATTCTAAGGTTTAATTGTTATTTTTCATGAATATAATAAATCGATCCAAAGATAGATTTATTATTTGTCATGCATTATTGTTAGTGTTTGATTATTACAACAAGAGTACCACTTGCAGATAATATTACTGTCCAAAGACTTGATATTATTGTTGCACTAGGTATCTTTAGATGGGCTTTGCCATTTATTTTGATTAATTCAAGATGAGCATGTTATTTATGTTATAATTCTTGTGTTCTCTTTTCAGCAAATGTTGCTACTATTTCTGCTAACTTAAGCTCAATCCCGATCCTTAATGGGACAAATTTTAAGGATTGGAAGGAGAACATTCTTATTGTTCTTGGCTGCATGGATCTAGATCTTGCGATTCGGACAGAGCAACCCATCACTCCTACAGATTCTAGTTCTTCTGAACAGTGGACTAGATATGAGAAGTGGGATCGCTCTAACCGCATGAGTCTTATGATCATCAAGCGCGGCATACCTGAGGCTTTTAGGGGTGCGGTGTCTGATAGTGTCACCAAAGCTAAAGAATATCTCGATGAGATTGAAAAGCGCTTTGCCAAAAGCGATAAGGCGGAAACAAGCACAATTCTGAAGAGCTTGATTTCCATGAAGTACAAAGGCAAGGGAAATGTTCGGGAATATATCATGGAAATGTCCCACCTTGCATCAAGGTTGAAGGCACTTAATCTTGAATTGTCGGAAGACATGCTTGTGCATTTAGTGCTTATTTCTCTTCCGAACCAGTTTAGTCAGTTCCAAATCAATTATAACTGTCAAAAGGAGAAATGGACTCTTAATGAGCTCATTTCATATTGTGTTCAAGAGGAAGAGAGGTTGAAGCAAAACAAGGTTGACAGTGCCTATTTGGCAAGCACCTCTAAGGATAAGGGCAAGAAAAGACAGAATGAGGCTGCTAAAGGTCATTATGTGAAGAAACAAAAGCAGGATAATGACAAGAAAGGTTGTTTCTTCTGTAACAAGCCTGATCATGTTAAGAAAGAATGTCCTAAGTACCATGCATGGCGTGCGAAAAAGGGTACATTTCTAAATTTGGTTTGTTCTGAAGTAAATTTAGCTTCAGTACCTAGAAACACTTGGTGGTTAGACTCCGGTGCAACTACTAACATCAGTGTTTCAATGCAGGGTTGCCTGAGCTACCGAAAGCCAAATGATGCTGAAAGATGCATCTATGTGGGTGATGGCAAGTCGGTCGAGGTGGAAGCAATAGGGCATTTTAGATTGTTGTTAAGCACTGGTTATTATTTAGACTTAATAGATACTTTTGTTGTACCGTCATTTAGACGGAATTTGGTTTCTGTTTCTAATTTGGACAAATTTGGTTATTGTTGTTCGTTTGGAAACGGTCAATTCAGTTTATCTATTAATTCTACTGTTGTTGGAACCGGTTCACTTATAGTTTATGACAATCTATATATGCTTGATATAAATGCTTCTTATATTGAAACCCTAAATGTGGAATCACGTGGTACTAAGCGTAAATTTCATAATGAAAACTCAGGTGTTCTATGGCATAAACGTTTAGGACATATCTCTAGAAATAGAGTTGAACGACTTGTATCGGATGGAATTTTACATTCCATT
>JBBPFQ010000084.1:1844902-1858457 GCA_037974815.1 Kaempferia elegans
TCTCCAACCTGCACCTGTACACCTGCACACTCCATAGACATATCAATACACAATGCTAGTCCTAACTTAAACTTTGCCCAAACCATCAAAACTATGGGTCCAACCGATTGCCCCAATAAATATGACCTAACTTAACTTGTATGACCATATCAAAATTAACTTAGTGTGCATACAAAAATCTCATTATATATTTGTTAATCTACAAAAACATAGTAAAATAATTGTAACAATTAATAAATCTAAATCAACTACATTATTGCATGTTGTTCTGCTTTTTGCTTACACACTCTCGATTATTAGAGCATGGCGTGGAGAATAATGTGGCTACATGTCGATTTATAAATATCTAGCTAGTTAGTAGAAACATTCAATAAATTTGAGAAGTATTCATCATTTCATTAAATAACATTTTATCTAGATCTCTTTTAACCATCTCTCTCTCTCTCTCTCTCTCTCTCTCTCTCTCTCTCTCTCTCCCCTCTCTCTCTCTCTCTCTCTCTCTCTCTCTCTCTCGTTTTAATTAAAAAAATTAAATGGTTTTTGTAGACCTTCATGTTTTGTGTGAAAGTCTCGTTTACTTAGAGGTTCTACTAGAATTCCTAGAGGCTATTAGCTTCAATTTCATACTGTTTCATCCTAAATAAAATAAAAGTAAAAAAGAAAAAATATTTAATTTATAGTAGGACTAGGATATGAATATCTTTAGAAGTGTAATGACATTAAATAAAAATAACTTTCCTAGTGGGACAAAGATATGAATTCATTATATCTTTAGGAGTGCAATTGAAGACTTGTTCTTATTGGTTATTTTATTAAAAAGATATATACTTCCAGTTGTGGTAACAAATGATAAAAGCATGTGGGGTGATTAATGCTTAATTGTCAAGTCAAATTGATATATTTCCCATCATAATTCACCCCATGCACAACTACATTATAGTGTTTATGAATATATATATATTAATTCTGTCAGTAAATATGGAGATGAATATGAGATAGTAGATATTTATGTGTCACATAAGAAGACTTAGATGAAATCGGGTGGCACTCTGTAAAGACTTTTTGGATCCTGCGTATTGACAAGCAACTCGAAAAGGAGCATTAACGACCAAGCTAGGGAACAAGGAGGGTGTCTCGGTCTTTGGTTCTCTGATGCTTAAGTTAGCACAACAATCGTAATTGAAGATTAATGTTGGCGGAGAAGTTAAAAGTAGAATTGAATAATGAAGATCGAATACCTCTACGAGTTATGAAATGTCCTATTTATACTTAGGCGTTACCTATTACGGGGATCAAGAAACTTCCATAAACGGAGTAGACATTTATGACGCATCGCCACTTTTCTTTAATTACCTTTCCTTAATTAGACAGACAATTCGTATATGTAAGATTTGAAAGTTTCCTATGTATAAGGAAGTGTAGCGCATATCTTATGACAATTGATATTTTAATTTGACCGTTGCATTAAGCGACAAGGAGTGCTGGTGAGACCTTTGCCGAACAGCATCCTTCCTACGACCCGGGTTGATAGCCAAGCGGTCATTCGCATGGACCCGATTTAGCCGAGGGGAGAACTGACGGAGCAGTCGTTCGGCGACCCACTCAGTTGATGTCTTGGCTCGCTCGGCTTGGTGACACACTCGCTTTTATCCTTGTTATTGAAACAAGAGGGTCGACCGAACGGTCTGTCTGGTTGGTCTACAGCGTAATAACTTGCTATTAAAAGGCCGAATGAGTGAACCACCACTCTGCTAATTGTCCGGTGTCCTGTCTGTTCCTAGCTTAGGCTTGGATTCGGCTAGGCGTTCGACCTCTCTCTATCTGGCTACTTGGCCTACTCGGATGTCATATGAGCGGCTCACTCGGTTGTTGACTTAACTTTCACGGCGCTCCTTTATCTACCATATCATATATATATAGTTATGTTACCCTGTACACCCATCCATACACACCGTGGGCGACTCTCACATGCAAACAGTTTCGGACGTCTGGACCTGGTCCGGATGCCCAGGGTTGTGAGGATAGTCCACGTTGTGCACACCTAGTGTGCAGGCTGAAAAGCCTAGCTATACACATGAATATTTTCTGCATAACACTCCTTGCACATTTGCTGATCCTCACATGCAAAAGTCAACGTGAAAAGTATCAATGAAGATTGATAATTAAAGAGAAACTGAACTGAATTGAACTCTTTTGTTTCTCCCTTCGAGAAGCGCTAAGTTAATTGAGATATGAGCTTGCGGTTCAAATTAATCTTCTAATCCATCAAAAAAAAATATCTTCCAATTCATCAAAATATATATCTTGTGATCACATTCTTGATTAATATTGAGTGATATGTTCGAACAAGTAACCTCTCAAAGTTCATCTATAAATATGCTTAAAACATTTCTTTCCTTTCCCACATCGATCCATGCACACAACTACATACGTACCTTTGATTAATTATAAGAACTTTGGATCATTTGCCAAGGAGAAACAATCGCTTATTTAATATCGAGTAATGGCATATTTACTAGCTCACATATTGTCATTTCTCATGCTTAGCATTCTCTTGTTGTGTGAATTGCAACAATATTGCTTTGGTGGTCGTTTGGTAGAAGAAATTAACCATGGTCGTTAACATCAAAGCCTTTTATGTTAATTCTCAAGTGTATACATAAACACACACATATTTTAATAAGCTAATGATCGTAGAATTAGTTTTATTTGTCATTTGAAGTTTATTGATCATTTTTGGTGCATGTAGGGATTTGAGATGGCATGGAAGGACGCTTGTTCTTCTTCTACTTCATCCGTTTTATGGTTCCGAAGAACAAGAATTACATGGTCTAGACAATCGAATTACTTTCAACCAATATAATGCTGAGTTATATATTAATGAATTAACTTACAAAATAAAAGAAAAACAAAAAATCAACGCCTATTTCCAGGCCATCACATGATGGTGATGATGTGTTCTTATAATCTTATTGGATTCACTCAAGATCTAATTAAACTCATTCAACATTCAACAACAGCAGTGGCATGCAATGTCCCAAACCACACTCACTTCCACAAAAGAATTAATTAGACACTTTATATATGTGCATTTTCTTTTTCTTTTTCTTATTAAAAAAATAGAGATGCATTACATTATCTACTAGTTTCAAAATATTTCCTCGTTTTTATTTTTACATTTGAACAAACTAACCAGATCAAGAGCCGTTGGATAACCTTCAGCGGCGTCGATATATAATCTTCTTGTTCAGGGAGGTGTTCTCAATGGCAATGGAAAATTGTAAAATTCCTGCAAAATAAATCAATCCGCTGTAAGATTTGTTTTTTTTTCTCCTTTTTAAAATTTATTTTTTAATCTTTATTATTAATTAATTTAATCATTTTACGGTTCAATTTTTCTTTTTTAGAGTTGAAAGGTTAACCTCATTAATTATTTTTAAAATGATCGATCCGGTCCTACAGAAGTTTTCCATCGACCATTAAGGTAAATTGAGAAGTACGCGGACAGTCCATAAGTATATTCTTTAATTATGATTCTCATTTAACAAAAGTCTCTATAAATACATTATAATTTAGCATTAAACTGTGAATGCACAAGAAATGCTGCATCAAATCCGGAGGACGCTCCCACGGTACGCAGTTACACGTATTAATAATTTAATTAATTAATTAAGTTAGATTCTTAGCAGAAAGATTATAACTGAAACATGTGTTTTTTTATGGAGTCAAGCGTTGACATTTAACTGGTGCGATAACTTTAAGGTGAGGAACTTGAAGATCGAAGCTAGTCAGCAACGTGGACGTATCTCATCTGTCCATCGACTCCCCAAATTATAAAAACAAACTAAGAGGTACTGGTTGGTAAATTTAGGAGGCTGATGTTTAGTTGACGAAAATCAGAATTAATGTATGAGTTTTATATCATTAATTTTATAACTCACACCTCTTAGGTTACTGTTAAAATCATTCTCTCTCAATCAAACTCATTATCATTCTCATTGTCAAATATATATCAAGCGGTCCCTAAATTTATTTTTTCTAATTTATAAAATTATTACTTTAATATACATTTAAAATCGAAGGCGACGACTACACGCATATCCTTGTGAGTGGATCTTCCGTAGGGTTGTAAATAAACATAATGTTCATGAACAAGTTTGCCATTTAATTTGGTAAGAATTTTTTATGTTCATTCATTACAGGTTAGATCAATTAAATAAAGAATGTTCAACAACTTGTTAAACTAAATAAAAAATTTGAACACATGTATTCAGCTCTTTAATTAGTGTTTGTGAATAATATTCGTGGACAATATACATGAATAATGTTCATGAATAACGTTCGTGAATAATATTTATGAATTATGTTCATTAATAAAACTCTTATTATGGGGTCAATAAACAATAATAAAAAATTTAAATAAAAAACAAGTTTAAACATCAAATTCAATAACTAATTAAATAAGTAAAAAAATTTAAATAATCAAATAAATTTGAATTGAGAACTTGATAACATCTAAACAAACCAAGCTCAAACTCATAAAAAAAATATAAATCAAGTTTTAACAATTATTTCAAAAGTTGAGTTCATTTTAAGCTTGACTAAATTATTTTATCAAATAAGTTTAAGCATATTAAAATTTAATTTGGTTCATTTTAAACTGCTAGATTATTTTATCGAATAAATTTAAACACATTAAATTTGACACAATTTAACTTGTTTACCACCCTAATCCTCCAACCCTCCAACGTGATGGCTACAAACATGTCCCCTCAAGATTGTACGATGGTTAAGACATGAGAGATTGTCATGTGAGGGCTACAAACATACTTTGTAAGCCGGGTCATGGATTCAGGTAATTAACTAAACTCGTCATTACTGATAATTTAATTAACATTGCATTTTTAAAAGCTTTGGGAGTCCGAGGCACGTGTGTACAACGTGATCGTCAACACAACATGGCTAGTGGGCACCACGAATGGAGTGCGGATCAAGACATGGCAAGCAAGCGAGCAAAATAGCAATAGATCTCTTTCTTTTTTGTTTTGCCTCTTGTGATATATTATTATAATTATATATGCAGAGGAAAAGGGTATGCAAAGAGCATAACCCGTAATCATGCAAAATGTTCTCAACCCTATAATCATTGATCAGAATTATTGTGACTCTGAAAAACCATGTTAATTATAAGCATCAACCCGTACTTTTTTTTTGTTTTATTTTTTGTATTCGTTTGGTCAACAAGATTATTAACTTAATAATAATGATCAGGTATCAGCAGTGGAAGTAGGAGATGTGCTGTATAAGAACATTACAGGAGCTAGTGAATATGCCATAAACTTTAGTTGCAGTGAGGCTGTTGCTTGCCCTGGTTTAGTGTTGCAAGGCAATAAGTGGAGCAGGCTTGGACGTGTTGTGTCTTCTCCTTGTTCAAATTAGTTCTTATTAGACAATACTAATTTCAAATAATATACAGTTAACCAAGTATTTCAATTTGATGCATACGGAGATGATTGTGAGATACAGTGATACAATACTATAATTCTGAGTACTTGATGTATGGATCTTAATGTATGACAATGAAAAAGAGAAGGAACATTGTTCATATTGCAAAGAGTAAAGAATGACAGCATCGAAGGTTACTCAACTAAAGCTTATGCATACCATGAACGGATAAAGAGAACGAACAAAATTCATATTGCAGAATTTGACTACGATTGCTCAACTCCACAAAATGAATCTCTTATTAGTGTAAATACAAAGGCAAGTATAAAAAGGACCGATCCTGACTCAACTTACCGCAATACAAAAAGGAAAAACCATTACACTTGTCACAGACGAGCAACATATGAGTTCGACTGTGTAACATATCTTACCCATCGATATGGATTGTAGGAAGGTGACTTCTTTGCTATTTGTAGATATCTTACCTGCCCAGGAAAAAGTTACTGTCATGAACACGTAGATCTTAAGGATTGAATTATGACACTAGCAACTTAAAAGTGATATCTACAAAGTAATCTATGTTGGATTATGCAATAGCTAACCATTTCATGTTGCCACCATAAAATGAAAAAAAAGCCGCAAGTTGAAGGATTCATTCTAGGTTTTGTTGAAAACTGCTACTTACTTTTCCTATCTACAGATTTCTGGTGCAACAAAGGTTATCAGCAAGTCAAAAAGGAAATTCCTGATGGCACTAAGACTTGTTGACACTATAGCTATCTCAGCTAACTCGTATGAATAAAGAAAACACGGAGAAAGCCTAGTGAGCCAGCATCTCACCTGCAACTTTGACGCATTATACATTGGTATTGTGAAGTTCAGATTCACAGGACCAGCTTCTCTAGCAATGTTACCTGTTACCAAGAATGAGACATAAGTGATAACTAGATTCACCCAGCAAGAAATTTAACAAGTAGGAATAATACACATCTCTTACCATGTGATTCCTGTGAGAATGTGAGCTTTGTTCGTAGAGTGTGTTCAGCGCCACCCACAATCTGAAGTGTTTTTAAGTTCAAGTGCAAGGTGTTAATTAACAACTAAAAAGAAATAATAATAACCTAAAAGAACATTGAAACAAATATATATTTGTATGAAAGAATGTGTCACTGACTTCGCACCGGATAATATCCTCCAATTTTGATGGAAGCGACTAAGACTAGAATCATGAAAGTTGGACCATAGATATCTAATCTATTTCCAAATGATCTAACAATTGATATTTAATATAGTAACAAACAAATAGAATACAAGTTCAAGGAAACATTTTAATAAAACCATGCCTTCTTTAGACACCATTCAAGCCTTTTAGCTCCCTCTTTAAAATCAGTTGTCTGCCCAACTGCACCAGCTTCTAGCTCAAAACTAACCCTGTAAAACAATTTTATGAGAACATTTTAATCAGCAACTACGAATAAAAGATGAACTATTATCCACTCTTTGTATTTGTGCTTTTAGTACAGAATCATATAACCAGAATTATTCATCAAATTAAACAAATAAAAACCCAGCATAGAAAACACACTAGCTATAATATTATTGACGAGAGCAAACTAGTGAAAGAAGACCTTGCCAAGAGTGTTTCACAAACAGAAGTTGGATCATTTGCTAGTATGAAACTTCAGCCACCATTTTATGAAACAATAACATCTTTCAGAATTTAAAAAGAAAATTTCATTGATAAACAAAATGCCTTGTATGATACAAACATTAAGCACCATTTTATTACACCATTTGACTGTGTACCCGACAGTAACAAGACAAGCCCTCAGTGGCGTCAAGACTGGAAAATTAGAAGTTATTACATCATTTGACTATGTCCCCAACAGTAACAGCACTCTTCTGTGGAAATCATTTTTTGTATGATTCAATTCTTTAACAAGAGACAGATCAAAAGAACACAAAAAAACATAGGGCCTAGATCAATGGTAAGTATCATAAACAGGAGAAGAATGTATAAGAGAAATGGTTACAGGTACAATGTGAGAAAGATGACAGTGAAAAAAGAAACAGAGATGATAAGTGGAGAAACAAAACTACCTTGATGTGTAAGTGGGCACTGGCATCTGTACTGTAATAGTGTTTGCAGTGACACTTGCTGCAAAATCTGCACGTACTTTTATAATCACTTCAGCCTGTTCCGCATAGAATATTTAGTGATACAACCCATGGGCATCAAAAATGGAATTCATCAAATAACTTGTTGGAATTAAATAGTTGTACAACAAGACAATCCATGTCAGCATGACATACCTTTAATTGTCCTGCTTCCTCAATCAACGCATTAACCCGAAAAGGTGGGGTGAACTCCTGAGTCATCCGATAGTTCATTACAGCAAATTCACCGTCTGGAGGTATCTATTTCCATAATACACATAATGAATATTGTTTTTCATACATGTTACAGAGGCAAACTTCTCTGTTCTTAAAAATGTCTTTATTTAAGACAATATACTCACTAATGCCAAAGTTCGATCCACATCAAAACTATCAAGACGAACTGATTCGTGGAAATTACAGTCATCAAGTATTACAGCCCCTCCTGCTGAACTCCTATAGTCTGTACATTGTCGATCAGGTGTAAAACAAATGGATAAAAAGTTCTCTATTTTTAAATTTTTGCTGCAGTAACTAAATTCTCCAAATTATTAAACTTCAGGGAGACATTCATGAGTTTTGAGTCGTTTGACTAACCCAAAGGCTCTTTAGTTAATTATTGGAACAAGATTAACCAATAAGTTCCTATTGGAAATACCAATGAAATTAAAGATTATGACTATGGAATAATCTAGAATGAGGTCAATAATCACCAAGAAGGATTACATGCAATGAAAATCAATTATCCACCAATTGGAAATACCAGTGAAATTAAAGATTTATTATTATGGACTAATCTAGAATGAAGTCAACAATTACCAAGAAGGATTGCAAGAAACCAAAAACCAAATCTCCTAGTACTTATGGCTACTTGTGCAGAATTTCCTCGATTACCACTGGTCCCTTGAACAACTCCAACAATAAATTGGGATGGGGATCAGCCACACGGTTCATTTCCTCATGATTTTTGTAAAGAGTAGATACCACAACAACAAAAAGAAGATCCAAACAATGAACAATGCAGTTCAGCAAGAACATTAATAGAATTTAGAGACAACTAGTTTTAGTAAACATTAGAATTCATGAATACAATAAGAAAGAAATTAGTTCAAATTGAATTTACAAGAGATTAATAGCAACAAAGAGACGCACTAGGTTGATTCTTACCGTAAAGAGAAGCACTGCCTTTACCAATGCCCAAGTCCTCGTTAAGAGCAAGACGGATTTCTGGGTTTCCAGTAAGGTAGCTTTTCATTTGAATGGTGCCATCAATTTCTGATGTGAGGATATAACCCTATTTTATTATCTCATGTCAGATTGACAGATTATACATGTATAGCCAATGAGGACATTTGAGCTCCACATGAGATTCACAAAATTTTTGAACCAACAAATTGCCACATACTGATCCACTAAAATAAATCCATGAAATTGAAAAACAACCCTCAAAGAGGGAACCATGAAGTTTTCAACACCACAATTTCTCAAGGGAACATATCATTCATTAATAGCATGAAAGGAATGCTTTTGCAATCAATCCTAGCACTCTATTAGTAGTTAGATATCAGCACAAACCAGAGTCCAGCATTCTCAAACATTTCTTATCTCTTTATAAACAAAAACATAAAGAAGGATATTTGTTCCAAGATGCATTCATTATAAAAACATTATATTCCTGTTTATCTATGCCTAGCGTAGTACTCAATGAGAAAAAAATACAAGATCAACTAAGCATTACATTCCTGCTTATATATGCATAGTTTAGTATTCATGCAAATCAAGTGGTTGTGACTGAAGGATATAGTATAGAAAATAACCAGAATGTGTTTTCCCGGATTTACACAAATCATAATACTAAGTGATTAATGGATATATTAATGATAACAACCAGATTCCTTTTTCTTTAGTTTACCCAAACCATAATATAAATAAAATCTGGTGATAAAATCTGATTAATAATCAGATGTGAACTTTTTCTTTAGTTTACACAAACCTTAAAGTTCACCAAATCTGATTATTAACATGTCCTTTAGCTGACTTCACCGGTTGACAGTAAAATGTACATCCATACTAACAATAATTTGCAAAAGCATGTATATGTGTAAGAAAATAATATACCTATTTCTTAAAGTTTGTAAAATCTTGTCTATTCCATGCTTTTAATCTGGCTATGAAATATTAAGTACAGCTACATTGGCTTACAGTACATCCATACTGTATAAATCTGCACGAACACATGTTTTATATGCAATTCCTTTATAGTACTACAGAGAAACATGAGTGTTACATATAAGATTTGCTAATTCCCTCCAAAATGCTTTATCCTAGGTAGGATGAAGCACAGGACAATATGAATATATGACACAGTGGCAATTGCTAAAGTGTTGGTAGACTACATTGAACAAACATGTCTGCAGGAGTATGGAACTCTACTCTACCAGCAACAAATAAAATTTCAATGCAAATGCTTGGCGTCGCTGAACCAACAAAAACATCAATATACTCACACTAGAGCTGAATGTGACACTTATTTTTTCAATAATATCAACGAATATTTCCTCCCTCTTCCTACCACCAGGTTCTGTAGCTACCACAGATTTCGTAACAGCAGTGCCAGGCATCCTTTTAGCTCCTTGCTGCAGATACACAAATCACAATTGTCAGCTAAAATTTAACCAAACGAAACTATGCAGACGATATCATAGAAAAAATCAACCAAAGTTAGGCAAAATCAAGATCCTAATAAAAGAAATTGAAATACCATAAACATGGATGCAGGACCAAGAGTAGGCAATCGCGCAGCATCAACCACAATTGGTTCGTTAAATACATATGACTTGAGAATTTCTGTGGAAGTAGTTTGTGGATAACCAAAATCCTGAAAACAAGAGGTCAGATGCAACCAATATAACCACAAAGAGGGCCGAGCTAGTTATTTTCATCAATATTCAAAACTTATAGAAGTAAATGAACAAAAGTACTAAACTATCAAATTCATCAAGTAGTGCAAAAAAACATTTTAAAAGTATCGTATGCTAAACAAAGACTTACTATAACTTCATCAAGTAATTCGTACACGAGCACAAAATTTTTCCGTAAAGAATCCTCATTAAGAATACCAAGATAGTCTTTTATAACACGTGCAATTCTTTGCAAGAGCTCCAAAACAAGGGATGGTGAAACATTAACCCTTGTTGTTGCCACAAAAAACAACCCAGCAACTTTCACATGAATATAGTTAACCCCATCCACATTCTGCAATCAGAAAAGGCAAAAGTCAAGTAGTAACGATTAGGACTGCAACAGAAAATATATACTTGCATCAGCAAACAAAAGTACTATATGAGAAAGGATAAAATGATTAAATCCATCAATAATTTGGCAAGTGAGTTTAGACTATCGAAGTCTCCAATTACAGATGACTAGATAATGTGCATTGTGCAATACAATGATCAGATGGGAGCCTCGAGCACTGGCCACATAAACTTCTACATGTATATAAATCTTAAAATGTCTACATAGTCAAAAGTTTATCAACAAGATCTACTAATACACAGCACTAATGTCAACTTTTTTTTCCTTTTGGGATTACCAATAACTTGGAAAAGACATGATGCTGCAATAGTTTTGCATACAGAAAGACCTACAAAGACAGGAGGAGCCTCCTCTTCTTCATCCTCTTTCCAGAACTTTACTTTGCGGAAGAATATCTCAGCACTGCCTTTTGGCACTTCACCTCGATCTGTGTTGGTTAATAAAAGTATAATCAAAATCATTTTTTTATCAATTGAAAGGAAATCAAACGTACAACTACGAAATTGAAAGGGTCAATCTCAAGTTACATAAACAGAGTGTTCATCCTTGTTCTGAAGCGTTAACCCCATAACAAAGAAGCCTATCAGTTCAGTGGAAATGAAAGGCACTACTACAGTACTTAGTAGATGGAATATAACTGAAATGCAAACTCTGCACCACAATCCACGCCGTATATTTCCCTCCAAAAGAATGATTCGTTTGGGATTTGGATACGAAAATCACCACAAAAGTATATATAAAAAAACAGAAATTATAAATATGCTAATTCACAGAAAACAACAGCACAAAGTAGATCTAAGAGTATAACGAAGGGAAAAGCGATATATAGATCTAGGCCTTGCTTTTGTTAAGCCAACATATCATAGGTGAATCGAGAGTCAGAGGTGAAGCAGCAGAAAAACGAGAACTTACAATCGCGGAAGACGATGTTGTCGCCTCGCTGCGACAGCACGAAGAACTGCGAGATCATCTTCAACAGCAGGGTGGGATTCAACTAAGCCCTAGATCTGATCCAAACTCCATCGGGTTCAACAAACTCGGCGGCAATGAAATGAAACACGAAGGAATTCACCGACTCGAATCGAGCAATATCACGCTTCTTCTACAAAATTTCATTTTGATTCTCGAAATTCAGCATTTTCCATTTTACTATCCAAAGTTTAGACATTTTACCCTCGAACCCTATGGAACTAGACTTGGTTCGATCCCATAGAATTCGTGCACATGAATCATTAGAGCATCACGTTGAATGCCCTTTGTACCATTTTAATATAAAAGGGACATCAATTAAATTCTAATGGTAATTTTTTTTACAGCATTTTATGCAGAACAATGCAGCACCGAGGTGGTGCTGCACCGTTCACTTGCACAATGCAAGTGTCTTTTTTTTTAAAATATGTTTTTTTACTTTTATAATATATTATAATGTTAAATTTACAATTAAAATTATCTTAAATATTATAAATTAATGTTATTTAATTTAATTTATTAGGTAAATTTTATATATTATAAAGTTATATTAGTTATTATCAGTAATATTAAAATATTTATTATATTATTTAATATTATAAAAATTTTAAAACTTATAATAATGATAATTTCATGACAAACACATAATTTATCTTAATTATTTATTGTTGTGTGTTATATTTAAATATTAGTATGTCTACTAAATTATTTCTATCAAATTAAGAAGAAAGGTATAAATTTTTATATTCTTAAAACTAAAAATATAATATCATAAAAAATAGTTATTATGTATTATAAAACTATTAATTTTAATAACAATTATTCTTATCACAATAAAAAAATTTAACAAATTAATACGTATGTTGATTAATAAATTATAAGATGTTTTAAAAAATATTCTAAGGAATATTCTTTTAGTGTAATAAATAGTGTGTATTTGTTAGAGTTGAAAAACTATTTGGTGCTGAAATGATATTAAATTGGCGTAGAACATGCACAAAAAATAAATTTTATGGTTAGAGATGGTCTTATGAACAGTCCAGCTATCACTCATTTTTTAAACGCCCTAGATGTGATGTGCTTGGGTGAGATTTAAATTACCCTGGAATTCAATCTTACATCTTATCATCACATCATAGCTCGAGACAACATGAAACTAGACTTTAATCAACAGGGTGGAGAGAGTTTAATCAATAGATAGTATATGAGCCTTTTGTGAAAAATAATTAAATGAAATTCTTCTGGAAGAACATTAGAGAATTTTTAATGGGATATTTGGAGAGAATATCGCTCTATAAGTGTCCCCTTTCAAATAGAGGATATTTGAGAAGTGATTTGAAATTATCCGGTATAGAGTTATGCATTATGCTATTCATTTTTTTAACAAAAAAAACATTTAAAAAAACTTTAATAGTAAATTTTAAGATATTTGGGTGTGATATTTGATACGTAAACTTTATAAATATTTGATTTATTGGATATATGATTGTATATTTGAGATATTTGAGAAGTAATATCTTACTATATTATTAAGAATCCGGTCTAAAGACTAACCAATTTTCAATTAATTTGGTGAAGCCTCGAATGAAATTACATTAATATCCCTCAGCTACAAGTATTATTGAAATTTTTTTAATTAATCAATCATGGATCTAGAAATCGAGACTCA
>JBBPFQ010000084.1:1878802-1891338 GCA_037974815.1 Kaempferia elegans
AAAAATTCGCCGGCAATTTCTCATGATTTTTGATGAGTTGGTTATGCCTGGTTGGTTGCAAAATAGATTTGAAATACTAATTTTAATTAATTTTTGTTTTATTAATTGTAGGAATATTCATTCAAGTTTAAAAACACCGCCGTTGCCGGGGATCGAACCCGGGTCACCCGCGTGACAGGCGGGTATACTCACCACTATACTACAACGACTTTGTTATTAAAATTAAATATTTATATATTATATTTTTAATATTCAGCTAGCCGTCAAATAAGAAAAATAATCGTTATTCCTAACAAAAAATTTTTTTTTTTTTTAACAAATAAAAAATTTTAAGTATCATTTTATAAGATATTTTTAAAAAATACATATTAATTGGAAGCAAACAAAATTAATTTCCATGTAGTGTATTTTTTTTGTTAAGGCATTTCCCTTCTAATTACTCTAAATAGTTGGCTATTTTCATCTCTAATTACAAAATTTTCATGATATGCCGGAAAATAAACCGACTGAACCGGTTCGATTCCAGCGACCCGCCTAATGCCCAGCCAGTGGCTTCTCGCCCCCATCTCCCACGTCTTCTTCTCGTCCCCCGCCGTCGCCTCCGCCGCCGCCGTCGTCTCCGCCTCTGCCTCCGCTTCCGCGATCCGCCACGCCTCCTCGCCCCGCGAAGCCATCCGCCTCTTCAAGCTCCGTCTCCTCCGCCGCCCTCCGCGCGAGGAACGTTTCGACACCCACGCCGCCGTCTTCGCCCTCAAGGCCTGCTCCCATGATCCCGCTCTCCTCCCCCACCTCCACGCCTACCTCCTCAAGACCAATCTGTCCTCCCACGTCTACGTTGCCTCCGCCCTCCTTCATTCCTATTCCCTCGCCTCCTCCCCCTACTCCGCCCGCATCCTGTTCGACGAGATGCCCCACCGAAACCTCGTCACCGAGAACACCATGCTCTCCTGCCTCGCCCGCTCCGGAGATCTCTCCTCCACTCGCGCCCACTTCAATGGCATGGCCGAGAAAGATATCGCTACTTGGTCCACCATGATCGGCGCCTACATGGACAGGGGCCTGACCGCCATAGGCCTTACCCTCTTCCGCGACATGATGAATGACACCCAATTGAAACTTGATCCCCTCATGCTCGTCACACTGCTCGCCGCTTGCTCCCGCTCTGGCTCACTGCCGCTAACTGGAAAATCCATCCATGCTTACCTTGTGAGGAATGGGATGGGCATCAATGATCAGCTTGGTACTGCCCTCGTTGACATGTATGCCAAGTCAGGCTGCTTGAGAAACGCATTTTACGTGTTTGAGAGAATTCCCGAGAGGAATGTGATGCATTGGACTGTAATGATTTGTGGATTGGCCATGCATGGTCATGGCGAGGATGCGGTGGCATTCTTTGAGAAGATGCTTGGAGTTGGTGTTCGACCCAACGAGATCACATTCACAGGGGTTCTCAATGCATGTTGCCATGCTGGACTGATCGAGGAGGGCCAGAGGTACTATGTCAGCATGGTTAAAGAATTTGGATATGAGCCGGGAATTCACCACTACGGATGCATGGTCGACCTTTATGCCAAGGCTGGGAGACTAGAGGAAGCATATAAGATCATTGAGAACATGAAAGTAGAACCCAACATTGTCATATGGACTAGCTTCTTGGCAGCTTGTATGAAGCACAAGAATTTTGAGATTGCTGAGAAGGGGTTGGAGAAGGTGTTATGCATGGCAATTCCTGATGAGGATGGTGGGGTGTATACTCTTATATCGGATTTGTATGCTCTGGGGGGCAAGTGGAATGAGGTGGTGCGAGTGAGGAGGCTGATGGATGAAATGTTTGTCAAAAAGAACAGAGGTTCTAGTTTCCTCGAAAGCAAGGGAAGTAGAACCTTAGTTGCTTCAGTGAACTGATTACTTATTCTTAGAAGATAAAGAGGAGAACAACCGGTGCAGCATTACGAAAAATGTCTTGCTACTTAGAAGCATAACATAGCATTCATTTCACGGATTGCATTTCTAAGGGAACTGCTAAGTTAATAGGTTTTGCTTGGGAGTCATGGAATAAAAGCATGATCTACATTGTGTATATGGTAATTGTTCACCTGTGTGTGGATGTTTGGAGAGCACCTGCTGCGGCAAGTTGAGCTGTCTAACTATGAAGAGATGCAGCGGCATCAACCATGGATGTTTGTTTCATGTATGTTCCTTTCATCTGACTTGCCTTTCTTTGCTGTCAAAGGAAATAACTGAAGCAAGTTTGTCCTTTCTTTCCTTGATTTTGTACTCTCATTCAGCTGTGTCTGACAAATTTTGTTGGAGAAACACTTCGAAACCTGAATAAGTTAACAAGGAATTAAGGATTCATTGTTGATCATACTCTTTAGGTATGTTGTGTGCCTTCAAGATAACATGATAGTAAGGAGGTAAATTTATTGTCGTGGGAAAAAGTGATGTGCTCAGCCGCTCACCCTAAGCATCCCTCCACGTCTGTCCTAAGGCATATTAAAGGGAGGTGAATTCCGATTACAATGTTTCTTTATGGGAGGAATTTTATTCCCTATTATTCTTTAGGGATTCGATTCCTTTTGAATCCCGATCAAGTCGAGGAAAACAAAAATCTTTCTCAAAGTGGGACTCGATTCCTGTTCGTTCAATTGATCACTCGATTAAGCATTACCAGAGGGGTAGGTAAATTGACTGTTGATCCTGGAGGATTTATTTATGTGATAAAATTTATATATACAAATTATTCTTAAATATTTATATATTTAGAATTAAGTCATTATAATTTAACCTGATCACGACCGTCCGTCCATCTGGAATCCCACCGCTTTTGATGATCGCATTGCCATTGTTTTCTATCCCTACTCGCTTTCCCTTCTCTCGCGACCATTTGCTGCCTCGTCCCCCCTTTCGGAGGTCCATCCGATGACGACGGACGCCGCCACCGTGGCCGCCGCTTCCTCCAAACGCTCCAAGAAGGACTTCGATGGCGAGGTATCCCTTTCCCGTTTCGTTCCTCCACCGTTAATTTCTCGTGCGCAATCAATTTTTTGTTCCGTTTCGCGATTAACCCTCGATTTGAATCAGCGTCGGAGCAAGAGGAAGACTAAGGCCAAGTCTGGAAAGCGTCGCCGTCTGCGTGACGAATCAGATTCATCTCCCTCCTCCGGGACCGACGAGGATCCCCGGCCACGGCGCATTCGGGCGAAGAAGTCGGAGAGGCGCAAGAGGGCGCCCAGGAATGCTAGCACTAAATTGAAGAGGAGCAAAAAGAGGGTGTCCCGAAAGAAGCGGTACCGCAGCCTTAGCCCCTCGAGCGGCTACTCCGGCCGTAGTTGCTCCACCTGCCGCAGCAGTTCCTCCGGCAGCAGTAGCGTCTCTAGGAGTCCTCCCCCCAAGTTTCGGCTGAAGGAGAGAAGTAGGTCTCGAGGAAGAGGGAGGGATGGGGAGTCAGAGAGAGGCAGAAGTCGGCAGCGGAGGAGGACGACCAGCAATGATGGCACTCGGAAGAGTAGGAATCGGTCACGGAGTTTCTCTACTTGTGCAGGAAGTAGGAATAGCGGTCCTAGCGGCAGCCGAAGTAGCAAGAAGTATGAGGAGATGGAAGGGCAGATGCAACTTCGATCAAAGTCACCTGTGGAAGATGGAAGAGAGGTGGTGGAAGTCAGTGGGAATGATGTGGTTAGTGATGGAATTATCCGAGCTTATGATGATTTTGATAGGTATGATGGGGGAAGGTCAGACAATGATCAAGAATTCCATGAGAGACATGAAACAGATGATTTGGCTTATGCAATCGGCAACCAATTGGTAGGCGGTACTGTTGCCGAGAAGCAAACAGTTGAAAATGCTGGTGTTGGTAAAGATGATTTTGCGCTGACGAAGAGTGAGGACAACTCAGGTGGCACGGAGTCCGTCAATTTGGAATCCCAGTTAAGACAAAAGGCATTGGAAAACTTTAAGAAGTTCCAACGTAGCCTTTCAGGAAACACTAGAACTCCTGGTCATCAAGAAGATGAACCCAAGCAAAGTCAATGTCACAATGAAGCTCAAAATGATTTGGCAAACACGAGAATTCTTGAATGGCAGCAAAGTATCATCAAAGGAGAAGTCCGGCCATCTAAATGTAGAGTTAGATCCGTTGTCAAACTCCTTGATGAGGAAGATACTTCAGGGCATACACTTAGGCAACCATATTCCAATGAAATTTCTGGAGAAATAAATAATTCAGGCCTTGACATCAACGAAGGCCAGAAAAGTGTGGTGCAGTTGAAGAGAATAATAGAGACCTCAAATGAAGCTTCTTTGGTGCAATTGAAGAAAATAAAAGAAACCTCTAATGAAGCTTCTCTAAATACATTACCAATGAAAGAGAAACAAGAGAACATAAATGCATCATCTTTGAATTGCATCACAAAAGATGCTGACATGAATCAGTCTAGTGGGCAACCAACCTTGTCATTATCTTCTCAGCAGAACCTTGATAGTGGGAATGAGAACAAAGAGGATACTGGGTCTCAGTTCCAACAAAAGACATTCTCTAGAATGCACGAGGGAGAAGTGGTTGAGGTAGGTTTTTAGTTCTTGGTACTGATTTTAAACTTGGAAATTCATATAGAGGTGTAAGATGCCTTATGACCTGACTTTTTTTTCCTGTTTGATAGGTGAGTTACAAGGTTTACATACCCAAAAGAACCCCTGCATTGGCACGCAGGCAGCTAGAACGATGAAGTGTGCATAGCACGTTCCAGGTTTATTTAAATTGTTTTGTTATTTCCACTATTGATTTGTCTTTTTATCCTTACGTATCTTTTCATTCTTGCTTAGTAAGTGGTATGAGGTGCCTTGATATGCAAATTGTTGTTGCAGGAATAATCAATCTACACGCAGGTTCTTGCATTGTGTAAAATAGTAGGGTTCTTGTATTGTTGTGCTTCAGTATTAGTAAGGAAGTTAACACATGATTGATTATATGAATTGGTTAACAATTTATAATATAAAAGATTTTTTAGAAACAAAAATGTTAGAATTGACAGAAAGTCCAATAAGAAATTGAGTTGGATAAAGGGTAAGAAATCATTCATGCATACCTATGACTTAAAGAATTGTTCTTTGAGGAGATCTAAATGGATTACGTAAGGGGAACATTTGGTTAATTATAGTAAAATATAGTTTATTCTTTATATTAAAGGCCTACGACTATGTGTGAAAGTTATCTAATCCCACAGAAGAGTGCTTAACTAATCAATAGCATGTGAAGGTGCTAGATATATATCTTATGCTAAAAGTCTGGTTTTACTAGACTAGATGGTGTAATTCTAAATATAACAATGTGAGCAGTGCTACTGAATGCACGAGCGGATTCAATGCCAGTGGGCATAGTCATAAGTCATAACTCATAACAATGCTAGGCTCAAATTTTGGCTTAGCTCTCTTAAACTTACAAATTCGACCAAATTCACAAAGACTTACAATTTGATTCTCTAGCTCATGAATTCTGTGTGATTTCGGGAGTCAAATAGTTCTTCAAGCAGTCTTCTCATTGTTCATTTCCCCCTACAATAGTAAACCTTTAATTTTCTTCTGAGTTCTGGGCAAAAATAACAATGGCATCCTTAGCTTCCAATTCATTTTAACAGATGGTCCTAAGTTTCTAATTTTGATTATTATAAAAGGGTGATTTAAAGATCCATTGCTCTTATTTTACCTTGATTTATTGCAAAGTGAATTTTCACTTTTATTAACTGATTTAAAGTAAAAAAATTCATTCTGATTTCTTAAAATTTCTCATGTAATTATAGAACTATATAAGAGAATATCTGCACCTCAATTGAGAGAGGACAATTGTAATTCGCTTTGTAAATTTTAAACTAACAAAAGTAAACCAACTTCACGTGAGTTAAGAGTTTGGCTTTAGGATTTTTTTTCTTTCTCTTCAGACTGGCAAAAGTAAATAAAGAAGCATAATGAGCATGTTAAATATAATGGACCTCTTGACGAGTTAGAACATAAAGGCCATCATTGTGATTTTAAAAATTGTCCTAATTTACTTATCCAGGCAATTTCCCATGGCAAAACTGAACTGCAATTTCCTTGTTTTTTAAATTTTTATTGTTTAAACAGATGATCTTCATGGAGATTGAAGTTCTACAACTGTGGGTGATCGTGATTGCACCGGGATTGTTAGATAGAGGAATTAGAAGAGTATATATCTCAATCAGGCTTGGTGTATTTGTAAGTTGATGTTCCATCTTCATGATTCTGTTGTTGTTAGGTTGTGTTTCAAGTTCAAGTTCAGATGAGGAATTTTAACTTCTTGAAGATAATTTGGGACTAATACGAAGTTATTAATCCACCAGTCTCGATGAAAAAATAATGAGTAATGTTGTATTCTAAATTCTATTGTCATTACTTTCTCCGCCATGTACTAGATTGCTTTTGTAGGATGCCAATTTGGTAAAGAACTCAGGCTTATCAAGAGATTGATTTAGACCGGATTGGTAAGGTGCTATTAAACAAACTGAACTGATTGCAAATTTATAGACCACCTCTATCTTTCCATTCATCTAGGTAAATTAAGCAATTCCTTTTGTTTTCCTATTATTTTTTCGTACTGTGAATCCTTTTCTCTAAAAATGATCAGAGCACTCATTTGGAATCCACTGGACATAAAAGCGAAGCTGGTACAAAAAGAAGCCCTTGTGAATTGTCAATCATCATAGAGATAAGCAGAAGCGCAGGTATATCATTTAGTTGAAAATCGAATTGATTGAATTTTTTTAATAAAAATTTAAATAACTGAACTGATTAATTTAGTTTTAGATCGAATTAATCATACTCCTTGAAGAGTAAGTTTGAAGAGGAATGGGACAAAATCCCAGAGCTTCCCCTAATGATCCCTTACGACTGATTCCAACTCTGAAATTCTAGAAATCAAGCCAGCACAAGCTTGTCTTCTAGGTTACTAGTCAATGTGGTAGCAATCCTCCACATCTCTCAATGAAGTGTAGAGAATTGAAGAAAGAGGATGGTGATAGAGAATTGAAGAGAGATTGGGGTATTGCCGGCTGCTCACTGCTTCGGCTTGCTCTCGCTGACAGCAAGAGCGACAATAGGGGAGGGAGGGGCTTCGACTATGAGAGGCGAGAGCATCGAGAGGTCAAGTGAGATTAGGAAGTCATGAGGAGAGGCCAATGTATAGAGACCTTAAGAAAAATTATTGGTGGCGAAATATAAAACGAGATATAGCTAAGTTTGTGACACATTGTTTAGTTTGCCAACAGATTAAGGCAGAACACCCTTCTACAAAAGATTTATATTCCAGAATGGAAATGGAAGTATATCATCATGGATTTTGTCATCGGACTACTGAGATCTAAGAAGGGTCATGATGTAATTTGAGTAGTTGTGGACCGATTGACTAAATCAGCACACTTCTTACCCATCCATTGCACTGATGCATTGAGACACTTAGCTGAGCTTTATTGCTGAGAGATCATAAGATTACATGGAATTCCTTTGAGCATTATACTCAATTGCCGATTGAGATCCTCGTTTCATGTCTAAGTTTTGGCAACGCTTACAGTACGTTTTAGTTTTGCTTTCCATCGCCAAATAGATGGTCAATCAGAGCATACTATTCAAACCCTGGAGGATCTTTTGCGAGCTTGCATACTTGATTTTGGAGGTAGTTGGGAGGACCACTTGCACTTGGTGGAATTCGCCTATAACAATATTTTTCATTCAATTATTCATATGTCTCCTTTTGAAGAACTATATGGTCAAACATGTAGATCACCCGTGTTGTGGGATTAAGTAGGTGAACGCCAATTACTTGGTCTAAAGAGCATACAGAGGGATGCAGAAATGGTCAAGGTGATTAGACAAAGATTGTTGACCGATTAGAGTTGTCAAAAAAATTATATAGACAAGAGACATAGCGAGCTAGAATTCTCTGAGGGAGATCATGTATTCCTCCGTGTATCTCCTATAAAAGGTGTAAATTGATTTGGTATTAAGGGCAAATTAGCACATAGATTTATTGGGCCCTTTCAAATTCTTGAACAGGTGACCCATTGGCTTATAGGCTTGCCTTGCCACCTTCACTTGCCGGAGTTCATAATGTATTCCATATTTCGGTGTTGCAGAAATGCGTTTCTGATCCGTCTCATGTGCTAGAAAGTTTGACGGCACCTTTGTATCTTGATGCTACTTACGAAGATCCAGTTACTTATGAAGAGTATTCAGTTCGTATCTTGGAGCACAAAGAGCACCAACTTCAAAAGAAGAGAGTGCTTCTTGTGAAAGTAGCATGCCAACATCATTCTGATAAAGAGGCTACATGGGAGCGTGAGGAAGACATGCAAGAAAGATTTCATCATCTTTTATAATCAACAAAGTAGCAGAACAAAAATGGAGTCAGTCTAGGATGATCTTTAATTATAAACGACTTAATGACAACTGTCATGAAGATGGATATAATGTACTAGATAAAGACCAATTACTAAAATCCAATACTTACAATGGTACTTAAAATTTAATTTGATTTTTGTCAAATCAAAATGTACCCTGATTCAATCGAATGGATGACTTTCTCTTGTCCTGAAGGACATTTTGAATAGTTATGTCTTTTGGTTTAAAGGTAGTTCTTCAAAATTTTCAACAAAAAATGGATAATATTTTTAGGCATGTTACTCCTTTTACAAGTGTTTATATTAATAATATGTTAGTATTTTCAAAAACTAAAGAAGAATATTGTGCTCATTTTAGATATAATTTTTAATCTTTGTGAAACTCATGATCTTATTATTTCCAGAAAGAAAATCCAATTAGCAATTACCCACATCTCTTTTCTTGGCATAGAATTTGGCCAGGGAACAATAGCACTCCAATCCCATATTTCCTCTAAGATCCTCAATTTTCTTGATAACATGGAAGATACCAAAACTTTACACTCCTTTTTAGGTCTTCTCAATTATGCACACCCTTATCTAAAAGATATAGGAAAAATTAGTGACCCTTTGTATAATAAAACCTCTTTAACAGGGCAAAACACTTTAATCAATAAGATATAACTCTTGTCCAAGAAATTAAATAATTAGTTAAAGCAATTCCCATATTAGCTTTATCGTTAGATTTAGATTATTTAGTTATTGAAACAGATGGTTGTAAATCTGGATGGGGTGACATTTTATTCCCTAAAACCTCTAAATATGAACCCATAGGTTCTGAAATCTTATGACGCTATGCCTCTGAGAAATATCAAGAAAAATGACACCTTACTTCTCTAGACTATGAAATATTAGTTGTCATCTACTACTGAGAAGCATTTAGACTATTTATATGTAATAAATAGGAAATTACTTTTAGGACTGACCGTGAAGCTATTGTCAAATATAGTCATCAAACAAAAGGTTTATTCCAAAATAACTTCCACGTGGAGTTGGTCTTGTAAAACTAATGCATCTTTGTTTACAAAGTTTCAAACCATTTGAACCATCATCGGGAAGCTAGTTAAACAGTAATTGCGGGCATATTATGACTGCTGAGAACCATATTAACCCATAGAAATTGGAATGAGTCTGATCGGAACCATCTAGGTCTATTAATGAGTTTTGACCAAAACTCATTGATTGACCCAGAGGACTTGAATTTCTAAAATCCTGTTATTGATAGGAAAGGGTGAGTTTCTAGAATCTATTTATGTCCTCGAAATCTTATTTTGAGACTCCAACATGATTTTATACTCGAGTGCCAAGTGACACGAACTTTGTCATTGTTCTTGAAAACCAGTTATATAGTGTCGCTGGCCTTGGAAAAACAACTACCCTGTGACGTTGTTATTGGAAAAATAGCTACCACATAGAGCTGGTCTTAGAAAACTAACGCCTCTTTGTTTATAAAGTTTTAAACCGTTTAGACCATTATTGGAAAGTTATTTAAACAGTAATTGAGAGCATATTATGACTACTAAGAGTCGTATTAACTCATAGAAGTTGGAATGGATCCAATCGGACTCCTCTAGGTCCATTAATGGATTTTGACCTAACCCATTGATTGACCTACAGGGCTTGGATTTTTGAAATCCTAGTATTGATTAGAAGGGGTGAGTTTCTAGAATCTATTTATGTCCTCAAAACCTTGTTCTGAGACTCCAATGTGATTTTATGCTCGCGTGCCAAATGACACAGACCTTGCTGACGTTCTTCGAAAACCAACTACACAGTGGCGTTGGTCTTGCAAAAATAGCTACCCCGTGGCGCTATTATTGGAAAAACAACTACCACGTGGAGCTAATCTTGGAAAACCAACACCTCTTTGTTTACAAAGTTTCAAACCGTTTGGACCATCATTGGAAAGCTAGTTAAACAGTAATTGAGGATATATTGTGACTACTGAGAGTCATATGAACCCATAGAAGTTGGAATAGGTCCGATTAGACCTCTTTAGGTCCATCAGTGAGTTTTAACCGAAACCCATTGATTAATCTAGAGGGCTTGGATTTCTGAATTCCTGGTATTGATAGGAAGGGGTGAGTCTCTAGAATCTATTTAGCTCTCGAAATCATGTTCTGAGACTCTAACATGAATTTATGATCGTGTGTCAAGTGACACGGACCTTGGTGTTGTTCTTCGAAAATCAGCTACAGTTATAAAGCAGCTACCATGTAGAGTTGTACTTGGAAAACCAGTGACACCATGTTACCAAGAAAAGAAGAGGACACAAGAAAAGAAGAAGAAGACTCACAACCTAAGAGCAACATGGGATGAGACATCATCATCAAAAGAAGAAGAACATCATGTCATCAATTTGGCTTTAATGTGAATCGACGATTTGGCCTCTACATCATCTGAAATTGAAGAAAAGAGCTCAAGTGACGAAGAAGAAAAAGGGAGCTCTAGTGAAGGGGGAGGACACACATCCGAGTCGGACTTCTCGGTAAGTGAGGTATATAAGCTTCCGTCTGACATTTTAGTTAAAAAAAATATTCTAAGTTAAATGCAGATTTATTTCAAGCAAAAAGGAAAAATAAAATGTTGAAAAATGATATATGCATGCTTGAAGAGAAGTTAGAATCCATGTCAATTAAGGACAATGAAATGCATGTCTCTTCCTCTAGTTCAAACATTTCATGCTTAGAAGAGGAAAATAGGGAATTAAGGGAGAAGGTAGAATACCTTAGTAAAGCTTTACGAAAATTTGAACTTTGCTCAAAGACCTTAAATATGATTATTGGGAGCCAAAGGGCAAGTTTCAACAAGAAGGGGCTAGGATATAAGGAATCCAATAATAAGATATCATACAATTGCTTAATTGCTAGGGGCAATCAAAAATAAAGGTAGTGGATAGGAAATGGATCCCAAAGGAATACTTGGTGAACCTAATTAGGAAAAATTTATATTGAGTACCAAAGTCAATCCTTAAGGGTTAGAGGATTTAGGGATAGTCAACCATGAAAGACTTAATTCATACTTTTCTTGAAATGGTTGACTAGTGATCTAGAATGGGGAAAAACTTAGTCTTAATATGATTTTCGTGACAAAAACGACTAAGTATTGGTTACCTTGTCTCATCTCACAACACACCATAGGCATAACTTGCTTGATAACGTTAGACAAGATGTGAGATGATAGGATGACACTCAATAGTTCACTTATGCCTATGACATAGTATTGGATTATAAATGTATCAAAATAGTGATAATAGATCAACTATGGTGAAAACAAGTGTTTAATTAATAGACATCTTGTCCATAGATCATAGTTGGATATTTCAAATATTTTAAAAACCTTTCTATGTTTCATTTACTATGTAATAGAATTTTAAAACATATAATTTCAAAACTAGGTTATGATATTGAAACATAATTGAGTATTTTGAGAATTTTGCACTTTGATCAAAATTTTAAAATTATGTTGACTTTTTATGAAAACATATTTTTCTTAGATAAAGGAACTTAAAAGAAGTATATTTTCAAAATTTCATATTTTTTCAAATTTTTTGAAATTAATTATGCATTTTTTAATTTTGGACTAAAATTCAGAAATACGCACTGGACAAGTGTCAATCGACTGATACAATTATCAGTTAACTTTCCACAATGAATTTAGAACACAGAATGTTTCTGTGTGTTTGTCACGAAGAAGACTAGTAGACTGCTGAAAGTCACAATCAACTGGTATCTGAATAGATTATTTTCTGGGTTAAGAATTCAAAATTAAATTTTAGATGAAATTTTAGGGTGACTTGATACCTGTATATGGATTTTGATGCACTCTTTTTGATGGTGTCAAAGGAGGAGAAATGTTGGTTTAAGTTAAAACCTTAAACATGTTGTGAATAATGAAAATTATTTAAAGCATAAGTTAAGGGGAATATAAACCAAGGGGGATGTTTATTTCATGCTTCAAATGTATTGCTATTTAAATTTTTATGAATTATTTTATGCCTAACTTAAACATATTGTTACACATCAAAAATGGGGAGATTGTAGATGCAATCATGTTTTGATGTGTGTGTCAAGAGTTTACGTTAGGTTA
>JBBPFQ010000084.1:1905860-1918679 GCA_037974815.1 Kaempferia elegans
CGTGACTCTGTGTGTCTCAGCGACCATCTTCCTTGATTTCAGACATAATTAATAGAAGATATATATATATATATATATATTTTAATATGTATGAATATGAGGATGAATATTTAATAACCAATAGATATATATAAATATGGAGAATATAAAATCCTATCCGATTAACAAAGTGAAGGAAGAAAATAACACACTCTTATTTTTTGTATGCAAATTAATTTTTCTCAAAAATTTATATTTTATAAAGGAAACTTAACCAATAGATAGATATAAATATGGAGAATATAAAATCCTATCCCATTAACAAAGTGAAGGAAGAAAATAACTCACTCTTCTTTTTGTATGCAAATTAATTTTTCTCAAAAATTTATATTTTATAAAGGAGACTTTGTGTTGTAAAAAAGAATCTGCTGACGTTGAATTTC
This sequence comes from Kaempferia elegans, assembly GCA_037974815.1. Taxonomy (NCBI): domain Eukaryota; kingdom Viridiplantae; phylum Streptophyta; class Magnoliopsida; order Zingiberales; family Zingiberaceae; genus Kaempferia; species Kaempferia elegans. Next base: position 1,906,283 of record JBBPFQ010000084.1, read on the forward strand.
GTCCCGAAGAATATTTATAGCTTCAAGCAATAAGGTAGCATCGAATACTTACTAAATACTTTTTATAAATAAACCCCACCATTTGAGAATATCTAAACTCTTATTAATATTGTTGTGTTATCTAATAAAATAATAATGCAGTAAATAATTTATATACTTATCTGTCTGCTTTTAATAAAGAAAGGAACATTGCATATTATTTAATCGGGGTAAGGTGAAAAATTAAAAAAGCACTTGGGGTAATTTAAAGGAGGAATTATGAGTACTAACTACAATGGTGATGTTCTGATATATATTTTTAAGAATTATAAGGGTTAAAGGGTACTTATGTAAAATAAGGATGCTATATAAAAAATACAAGGATGTAATTATTAATCAAATTAATTCTAATTCTAATTAAAATTTTTAAGGAAATAACCATTAAAAAGAGAAATAAAATTAAACTTGAATAATTATTTTAATAATTCAATTTATTTTAGCCTCGAGCTAATTTGATTGGGTTGCAACTTGCAAGTTTAAACAACACAAAGTTTAATTGTCCTTGGCTTATTTACAATTCACTGTAAACTTTATCTTTTTAACACTGCTAATTTTCACTAATTAAAGAGTTAAACATTGTTTACTCCAAAAGGATGAAAAAAAAATCTGAAACTTACTTATTATGGAACGTCATGGAGATTTTAAAAATGTTAAGAATGTTTCGTAAAGGATAGAAAATACAGGGGGTGAAAGGCAATTTTCTCCAACCAAACTAGGTTTATTTACAGCCTCCGCTCACCGAATTCACGTAGTATTTTACGTTACATGTCTCAATCTACATCTCCCTCTTCCTGCGCCTCCTCGATCGCTCCCGCGTCTACCCTTCGATCGAAGTCGCCCGCTCCCTCCTTCGCCGCTCCACTGGTTTCCGATTCAAGGCTTCGTGGCTCCGGATTGCGAGCTCGAGAGTAGGGTTTGGGATTTTCAATCTACATGCCCGTTTCCTCGTCTCCATGTCCGCGCCTGTTCCTAATTCGGTGTCCTCGGCGGCGCCGCCAGCGACCAAGATCTGCTTCAACTCCCAGTGCAAGGAAATCGTAGCGGATCACCAGCCGCCGAGGAAGAAGGGGTGGCGCCTCCGCTCCGGAGAGATCGCGGAGCTTTGCGGCCGCTGCTCGTACTGCCCTTCCCTTCTCTCTTGCTTGGTTCCCCAATCCTAAAGCTTCCATGCACTATTTTACCCCTTTTAATTCAAAAAAAGTGTTGTTTCCGTGTTAGCATAAGTAAATGGGTTGGTTTTTTCATTCGGATTTGGGCGTGTTGAGGTGATCGGATTTGGTTTTACAGCGAGCGATTGAGGCAGCTTCTGTTGTTCTCTCTGACAAATCTTCTATCCTTCCGTTCGTTCTATGTGATTCACGCTTGCTGAATGTGAGTTCTACTACTGCGACCGTGTGAATTACATGTCTGACTTTATTTTTTAAAATGTTTTTTTATGTTTAATACCTCATGAATTATCGTGGATAAAGATCCAAAAAGATGCCTTTTTCTTCCTGGGATGAGTCATACATGATGTGTGTATATATATATATCTATCTAGAAAAGAGTGCCATGTTTCTAATTTTCTCTCCGATTATTTCGCCCCCGTATATTGGATCATATCTATTTGGTACTGTAGAAGTGCATTTGAGCAAGGGGCTTTCTGCGAGACGTTTCATTCTGGTGTCACTGGTTGGAGAAACTGTGAGACATGCCGCAAGGTTAGAGAGGAGCTCTGTTTTGATTCTAACTAGTTTTATTAGCATGCTACTCATCTGTTCACACGAATGCAAAATCTCCGTTTGTGGCTGTGTTATATACCTTATTAATTGTCCTATTTGCAGCGGCTGCATTGCGGCTGTATAGTGTCAGCTCAAACTTATATTTATCTTGACGCTGGAGGAGTTGAGTGCATTGCATGCGCCAGTAAATCACTTCCAAAGGTGAGCTGCAGAACTCACTCTCACTCTGTCACTGTCATGCAATACTTTGACAGTTTGACCATCCTATTATTCGACTAATAGTGGCATTAAATTAGTTGAGTGCATGACAGCATGTTCGTGTATTTAAACCTTCTTAATCTTTATCTACAAATTATATTATTTGGAACTTTTGTTGGTAATTTTTTTATTAGACATTATAATCGTATAGGAGCATGTAAAGAAATTGAGAATCAGTGCCATTAACTGAGACACTCTGTAGTGGTGTAATTGTTTCTGTCTGTTTTCACTTCAAAAGTGAAAGCCTTGAGATATATTTGTTAATTTGGTTAAATTGGTGTAATGTGATTCTATTCTATGTGCAAGTTAGGATTTCATTCAGTTGTATTTAACTGAACCAATTTTGAGCTATTAACACAGTACTTTTATTATTTATATTATGCTGATGTTTGTTCTAATTCCCTACCATGATAGCTGCAAATATAGGTATACATTAACAATTGTTTAGATACATCACACTTTTGTCTACCTATTTGACTCCTTGATTTTCTTGCTACTAATATGTTTCTAGGCATCAAATCAAATGTCTTCTCCTTCTATGCTTATGCAACATGTATCTGAAAGGCGAGATTCATCTACTAAACCCTGGAAAAACACTCCATTTTCTGGGCAATGGCGTCAAGCTCCACATATGTGGAATATGACAAATATGCAGTCTGATTTGCAACAAAGACTATCATTTGAGTTTGACAGGCCTTGTAGCATTGAAAGGTTGACACCCGGGAGGCGACACTATCTATCAGCACATGAAAAAAACTTTGAACCTGAGAGAGTAATTTCTGGCAGCATTAACAACATTTCACAAGATAGATACGTTCATGGAAACACAGGTTTGTACTCATTTCGTTCTTACAACAAATACAATCCTAATATTTGTCAAACTCATGTCTTCTTGTAGGAGAAAATGATCCAAATTCTACAAGGAAACTGGTATCTATGGACCCTTCAACCAGTTCTGGATTTAAAATTGAAGCAAAACCAAATCCATCTACCAATTTGCATCCACTACCTATCAGTTTGCAAACATCACCTGTTGCAAAAGAAGACACGTCTCTTGTTGTTGGACTACCGGTTCCCTTTTCATCATCACATGGAGCAAAAGGTCCAATTATCCTTTCAGCAAATCAGCCCCTAGCTCAAGTAACTTCTCCATTATCAAGCCAGCTGTGCCCTCCGCATATCACTGAAGCTGGATTGCAAGTTCAAATGCGCAATGGAAGAACTAAAGGTGATGCCTTTCCACGAACACAATTACTTCCTCGATATTGGCCTACGATAACAGATCAAGATCTACAACAAATATCTGGAAGGTATCCTTCCATTTCTTTTATTCTTTGTTTGAAAGTTTTGGTTGCATTGTTCTTCTTACCTCGATTTTCCCATTTATGACGTTGCTCCCTTCCCATAACTTTTACTCAAAATATTACTTGACTATTGCAAGTTCACAAACCACCATCACTCCCTTGTTTGAGAAGATGCTAACTGCTAGTGATGTTGCTCGGATTGGACGGCTTGTGTTACCCAAGAAATGCGCAGAGGTGACTCCTTCAGCTTTTAAATATTTAGTTTAGAAACTTCTGCAACACTATCCCTAAATTTTATGAATTAAGTATTCCTCCTTGTACTTCTAAAGTTAATATTGGCCAGAATGATTGATTTTTAAATGAAGGGTGAGATTGATTAAATCTGATAAGGATAGAGGAATGTGATTCTCACCAAGTGATTAAATTATCTATCCATATTGTTCACATGTTACCCACCTATTAATTGTCTAGGGATTGGATTATGAATATCTGAGTTACTGATCCATCAAATAGTTTGATTTACAAATTGTGCTTCATTGCTCTTTTGAATTTAAGTGGTTATACATTTTGATGAACTTTTGGATGATAGTAATTCTATGCTGGCTTCAGCTTTGCCTGGATTATACTGCATCTCTAGTCAACTTTGAGACTTAGTACCTTGGTACTTGCAACTTAAATGCATTTGTAAAAATTGCTTCTTGTATGTCAATTATTTCATTCACATGAAGATTCTCATTTAGAGTACTATATATATTTCTATCGTTCTGTGAGAGTCTTCTTATGGGTGATGTTTTTGCACAGGTATACTTCCCTACAATTTCTCAGCCTGAAGGACTTCCATTAAAAGTTCAGGATACAAGTGGAAGGAATTGGACATTCCAATTTCGATTTTGGCCTAACAACAACAGCAGGATGTATGTATTGGAAGGGGTTACTCCTTGTATCCAGGCAATGCAACTGCAAGCAGGTGACACAGGTATTGTTCAAGCTAAATTACATGTTGACTAATCTTTTCTTTCCAATGCAACTGCAAGAATTGCTAATAGATGCTTCCAAATATTCTTCTTGATAATCAGTGTCAGTCCTTAAAATCAATGGATATACATATTTCTTTTATCATATTTGACCTTAATTCTCTTCCATTTGCCACAGGAATTTAATTCATTAGTTTAATTAACAGCTTCTACCACTAGTCATAAAAAATTCTGACAGAGATATCAAGTAACAATTTGGAAGTTGTTTCTCTAAATGGTTTTAGTTTTTAGTTATATTGTTATTTTGCACTTCTAATATGAAGGCCGTGCTGGTTATACATACTAGAGTAATTTTACAATTACAAGTAGGGACAATCTTTTCTCTGTGTTTGAAACTCAATGTGTTTCTGCAGTTACATTTAGTAGGATAGATCCAGAAGGAAAGCTTGTCATGGGATTTAGAAAGGCTTCTAGCAACTCTAATGAACAGGTTGGTTAGTCAAATATTGTCATTTCTTAAACATATTTGCTTGGCAAGAATTATCGAGGTTACAAAATGGAGAATTCCTGTGTTCTTTATGTATAAATATGTACAGAAATTACCAATGCCTTCTATGCTCATAGAACCTTCCATTTAAACGTTTTGTCAATTCCTCAATTTGAATTATTTACATCTTGAAATCTTAAGTCAGACTTTGTAAACTGCAGGATCCTAAAGCAAACAATTCTGGCAATGATCTGTCATCACCACCAGAAGGTAATGAGAGAAATGCTGTTTCCCCTCTAGATGTTTTTCAAATATAAAGTATCATATGATTGTTTGATTTGGCCAATGTAACAGATCAGTCTGCCTGGCCTATACAAAAGGATGGGTCTATTTCCAGGTCACTTCCTGTTCCTAGCAAAAGGAAAGCCAAAACACTTGGCTCAAAGAATAAACGGCTAAGAATAGAAAATGAGGAATCCATGGATTTGAAACTAACATGGGAAGAAGCTCAAAAATTGCTCCATCCACCTCCAGATTCTTCTCCTAGCATTGTTGTTATTGAAGGGCATGAGTTCGAGGAATATGAGGTGAACAACTTAACGTATCCACCATGTTATAATTGCAATGCTGATATTTGACTTTTAAATCCTTTCATGAGGTTCACCATATTAAATTTTGAGGTTTTTATTCCCAGTCCCATTCTTTGGCTTCCTTGTTCATTTTGCATGTTTAGTCATTTGTAATAATTTTGCCGTATGTCCATATTTATAGTAGTCATCTAGTGAGTGCCCATTGGGTGCATCTCTATCTGCTTAAGTGAGCCATTATCCAATCAGTGAAGTTTGTGTTCTTTAGCACTGTTTTTGATCTGGCTCAAGTGCTACAGAATACAGAGTTTTAGTTAGATCACATGGCTATTTCTCTTTCCGTAATTAATTCATCTTCTATCCAGTAAAACATAACTAACCTAGTCCAATCATTAAGTGCCTGACTCTGTCAGTTATGTCGGACATCAAACAGTCCAAGAAACAGTACTATTAGATACATAAATGGCCAATAAGCAATAAAATGCTAGATCATTTAACAAAATACAATTAGACTAACCTAGTCTTCCCTCTTTCAGTTTCATCATTCATTCCTCCATTATACTAGCTATGAGACTGAATTTGGCTTTTAATTTGCTATTTCAAAGGGGCTACTTTAATTACTCTCTTTTAGTATTCATTCTGATGCTGTTATTCATGACCTATTATATTATTTTCTGAAGCATTTTTGTTCCTTTTTATATGTTGTATCCTTTCCTTGTTTTGATGGAATGAATATGTACTTAGGTGATCAATAAATACTAATATGCACATCAAACGAGGAAAGAAGAGAGAGCAAAAAAAAAGACTTGGTTAGCAACAATAAAACTTGATAAAATTTAAGTATAGATGATAATATAGTAGGGGATAGAGTCCAATGACATAGAAGGATCCATATAGCCGACCCCATCACCCCACATAGTGGGATACAAGGTTTAAAATCTCAACTTGTACCGAGGTTTCTGTCCCAAACCATAACGATATGGTTTTGGTATCGTATTATGCCGTGTCGATACGGTTTCGGTATTTTTTTTTATATTTATATATATAGTAATTATTAGATAAATATATTTATTGGGTATAATTTAAAAATAAGTTGTATATTGATTTTATATAAGTTTTCTATTATTAAATAATTAAAAAAAATAATTAAAAAAATAATTAAATATAATTTTTTTATAATTAAAATAGAAAATAAATATTAGAATATCAACCAAATATTAAAATATTAAAAAAATATAAAATATTTAAAAAAATATCAGAATATAAAATTTAATTTATTATAATTTTTATAATTTTTAAAAAAATTTTAAAATTTTTTAGAATTTTTAAATAAAATTTAAAATATTAAAAACAATTTCAGAATATTATTTAATAAAATTTATTATTTTTTGAAAATTTAAATATATTTTATATTTTATTGGGATAATTTAACTAAGGCTTATAAAAGCCTTTTTGAAATACCTCACGTAAGTGAATTGTTTTAATTATTTAAATGGGAATATTATTTTTTCACAGTAACCCGCGACGCCTGCCCATGATGCGCGCCCGCACGCCGCCGGCGCCAGAGGCCTCCGGCGACTCCTCCGGCTGCACCGGAAGTTTCCGGCAACGCCTTCGGCGTGACGACTGAGGCCACGATGCCCTTCCTGTGCGGCCGTGTGCGTCGCAACGCCCCTTCGGTGCTGCTGCTGGCGTCGCGACGTCGTGCCGGGTTGGTGCCGGTGCCGGTCGGCGGGCTGAACGAGATGTTTCGCCCCTTTCGACCAGTCGACATCGAAATCTCAATCACTGGTGGGATAAAGTTTGGTTGTTGTTGTTATATCCTTTCCATGTTTTGAATTTTAGTATATCATTATGTCTATATACCGTTGGCAATGTGAAACTATGACAAATACGCACATCAAATGAGGAAGAGTAAGTCCAAAAAAAGACTTGGCTAGTAATAACAAAATAATATATTTTTTTTTAAGTATAGATGATGATATGGTAAGGAATAGAGCCCAATGACATAAAAGTATGCATATAGCCGACTTCACCAAGTGGATAAAGTTTGATAGTTGTTGTATCCTTTCCTTGTTTTGAGTTTTGGTATACCATCACCTATTCAGTATGCAATTCCATTATTATGCTTTGCAGATTTACTAATTCCTGTGCGGGGCAAAATAAAAACCCAATTATTTGGCAATTATAGTAATTATTTTTTTGCTTTCAACTCATTTTGCAAATACTGCTATAGATTGATTACATTTACACTGATTTCATCTTAATAAAGTACATTAACTAATTTATTAGCTCAACCTTCCATTGCACATTGCATTTCTTTTCCAAGATAGTTCTGACAAAATGTAAAGCATTTTGTTTTTTGCCCTCTTTTTAAGACTGCACTCCGCTTTTGTCTTGCTGAACTTAGACCTTCTTTAAACTTTTTGTCCTTGTTTACTATTTTTCATGAAATTATTTTTTTTTGTCTTGGACAGGAAGCACCTATATTTGGGAAGATGCCATACTTGACCTCAAATCAAACTGGGTATTCTTTCTAGCATATTTTCCTGATTTTCCTTGATGTTTAACTCGTTTCCCTTTTTAGGCTTAGGTCTAATTCCCTTTTTTTTTAATCTGATTAATAAATCATTATCATTTTATACATAATGGTCATAAGTGGCTTATAACATACCCTCAAACTGAGTGAATATGTTATAAGTTCAAAGTTTGTTGAAAAATAGTCTATTAAGAACTCAAAATTCACTTGATGAATTGCTAATTGATTATTTGGATTAACAAAAGCCATGCAAATATGTTTGTCCCTAGCTTTTAAGAAATTGCCAACTTGTGGGAAGCGGCGGCCTAGTAGTTTAGTTCTGCGATTGATATTTGAATTGACAAAAGATCTATAAACAACCTTGTTCAACAGTGGCCGATACTAGCACTCTGTTCAAACCTAATCTGCTATTGCCAGAACAAATAGTAGATACTATATGGATCGGCTTGAAATTTGTCATTAGAAATCATGTTCCAGAATTTTTCTAAACATAATTAATTAGCAACATACTTTTGTTGATTCACCAGAAGGTTATAAACCTCAACTCTTTAATTATCATAACTTCTATCTTCCAATGTGTGCAGGTCAGCTTGCACTGCTGCTCAAGAATCAGGTGCGTCAAAATAATATCTTTTTTCTACAGGAAGGTTGCACCTTCCAATTTATCATCGTTAGATTTTCATGCACACTAAAGAATATATTCTGCTAATTATTGTTGAGGTGTGTTTTTGTGCTTGAGGTCTGTAGGCTAATTCTGTTTAAGATTTCTCAATGTGTAGCAGGTGGTTCCAAGAGGGGCAAGGCAAAGGCACAAAAGGACAATGTCGAAGTGTCTGATCGTCTCGCTGCACTTGCGAGTCTTGCTATTGGCGAAAACCTTCCCGCATCCCAACCAACAACTAAGCATCCTCGGCACAAGCCTGGCTGTTCATGCATTGTCTGTATACAGCCTCCTAGCGGTAAGGGCCCCAAGCACAAACCAGAGTGCAATTGCAACGTCTGCCTCACCGTGAGACGCAGATTCAAAACGCTGCGCGAGAAGCGTCAGTCTGAAAAGGAACTTGAGACTTCAGAGAAGCAACAGCCATCAACCATCCCACCATCCGAGGTTTTACCAGAAGCAAGGACTAATAATCCACCATCAACTGGTCCAAGCCCAAGTGATCAGATTCCCTCTCAGAAAGGAACCACAAATGTCGATACAGAAACATCCGCATCGCCGCCTCTCAAGATCGCACAGATTGACTTGAACATCCAGCCGGAGCGGGAGGAAGAACCATCAACCCTACACCAAACTGTGACACTGGTACCCTACTGAGACTTATGGAGACGATGGAAGTAACAAGGGTGGTGAGACAATGCCAAACCAAAGTGAGAGATCGCCATGGCCAAGTAGGCAATTTCATGGCCAACATCAACCTCTCACAGTTTGCTTGCTGGTTTGCAAACTGATGTGCAGTGCTCAGGCAAGTTACATTAATGTATACATCCTCCTTTATTTTGTCTTTTTTTTCTTACATAACTAATGTGAAGGAGATTCATACTATTTTGTCCCCCTGTGTAATCGTTAGTAACTGTGGAAAGGTCCTTTCATTTTTAGTTTTTTTTTTCTACGGATTTATGTCACCGGATAAAAATTCCTTCCACTCTCTAATTATTTGATGGTCAACTATAAATTTATTTTGTAATTTACCTGAAAGCCTTTCAGCTAACTCAGATATGAACTGTGTGAATGGGCACCTGAGCAAACTTAATCATCTTCTCTACACTTTTATTTTAGTTTTTCCGGCCTTTTTCTTATTTGGTTGTGATTTCTACTGCACAAGGAAATGAGCTGAGGAATAAAAGTTCTATTAATTTTATCAAAAATAAAAAAAATCATATTAAATTCTTTAGAACATCAAAAGAAAGCATCCGATTGCAAGGAAAAAAAACCTGTCTATGTAATTTTATATATTTACAATATAATTCGATTAGTTGTATTATTCACAAATAAAATAATCAAACACATCCGCGATTGATCATGTCCGCGTACTGCTGCATCGATCGCTGATGCTGAAGCCGCATCTCGTCGTTGAACTTCTTGATGAACGCCTCCACCCGCTGGTTGAGCTCCTCCGTCTCCAGCCACGAATCCCTCCGCAGGCCGGTCGCCGCCGGCAGAGATTTTATCTCCAACGACGCCTTTTCGGTCGCCGCCGCCTCCACGCTGTCGTCGTCGCGGGCGGTCCTCCGTGATCCGCCGCTGCCCTCCGTGATCTCCAGCCAAATCGACTCCAGAGAGTCCGCCGGCGGCTGCCTCGGCTTCCGTCTCTTCCTCCGCGCCGCCTTATCTGTACAGTGGATAATTACGATTGTGCCACTGATCGGTGTTGGAAAAGAAATATAATAAATAATGAATTACAAATGTTGGATTTGGATTTGCCGTTCCACCGGTAGCCGAACGGGACCACAACCGGCAACTCCTCCGGCGATCCCATCAGAACCGTCTCCGCCTCCACCGAGTCCGCGTCCTTCCCCGCCCACTCGACCTCCTTCATCTCCTCCCCGCTCCACTCCGCAGCCTCCCGCCTCGCATGCTCTGTCCCAAAATCCGATTCGAGGATCGGGTCCGCCTCCACCGGCCGCTCCTCCGGCAATCCCGTCGGCAGCTCCGTCGACCCGCTCAACCTCTCCGCCTCCACCGAGTCCGCGTCCTTCCTCTTCCACGCGACCTCCTTCATCTCCTCCGCGCTCCACTCCGCCGCCTCCCGCCGCGCATGCTCTGTCTCAAAATCCGCCGCAGGATCCGACGGCGGCCGCATGAACAAGTCCAAGGCCGCGATGGAGAGGATGATGGCGTTGAGAAGAACGTAGATGTAGAGCGGCGTGATTGTGAACCAGCCGGCCAGCTGTCCACCCATCTCGGTCGCCATCAGTCGTCGTCGAATGGACCATCCTCCGTCTCCAAGTTGCACCGCTGCCGTTGCCGCCGCCACCACCACCGCCGCTGAGGCGGCCAGCGCCACTTTGAGACTCAGCATATCCGCTCTCTAGTCAATATCTAGATTATTCTATTCTTAATTACTACTCTTCTTATTCTAATCTAGTTAATTTATAGATGGGAACTAAAGAGAGAAGGATACTAATCTCAGATTGATTTCAATCAATCAAAATTTACCATATCTGATAATATAATGACACGAATCAATAGTAAAATATAACATTTCCAAATTATTATTCTGTTCTTTCTTTCTTCATCCCTCTGTTTCACTCAGGAAGCGTAGGTGACGTCATGATCACCGCCGTCGATATTAATATATCTTCGTTGTTGCCGACTAATCCTCTTTGTTTATATACTTCTTCTACAATTAATTGAAGCAATTAATCGCATTAATAAAAATAGGTAAAAAATAAATTATATAACAGCATAATTATATTTTGTTGATTTATAATTTCTTTTTTGATATTAGGTCCCTGGTTTGCCTACTAAGATAGTAATTTTTATAATTTTAGTAAATTATACGCTAAATTAGTCCCATCTAAAATAATGCGACTAGATTTTAAGGCACGAATAATAATTTAACTTATTTAAATTTGTTATCCTTTTATTCTCATGCTACATTTATATTTTAATCACATTCAAATTTTAGGAAAAAAAATTAAAAGGGCATCCAAATTATTAGAATTGTAAAAATCCTTCTTTATTTAAAAAAAAAAGCAAAATAAGAACTAACATATTAATATACTTTATATATGTAATATTTTTAACTAAATTAAAATAAAAAATAATTTTAGAATGAGAAACATGCCCAAGTGCTATTTTATTTAAAAAAAAAAGAGGTAATATTTTTTTTATAAAAAAAGATAATTAGGGGTGAAATGATATCTTTGCCTAAGATTTTATCATGTGGCTTTCGAAATCTATAATTTCAAAAATATTCAAAACCATGCACGTAGGACTCCTATTTTTTTGACACGCGCGGCATTCATCAACTAAACCACGAACGTTTGACGCGTGAAGACAAAAAAAAAAGTAGAAGGAAAATTAAAAGTCAATGCATTAAACGCGTTGAATACGTTACAGATATGCATGGCTTGGCGTTCATATATTCAACGTTAACTAGATTAGATTGCATGCATGAACCGATCGACGACCGACCCTAATTTAATTTTGCATGTCTTTATTTGTTCATTTCTAAACCCTAGACAATAAGGCAAATTAATATTAAATTTTATCTATTAGTAGCCCGACTGGTTATTTCAATCAATGTAAATTAAATATATCTTACCCAGTATAAATAAAAAAGAATGAGCAATCATAAGGAAAAAAAAATTCTAAGAAAAATTCAAGAATAAATATATAAATTTATGATTCACCATTTTTTTTTTTTTTACCCCATCACATTATGAGTCTATCTTTAAACTTTTCATTGAGATTTTTTTCTTGTGCAAATCACTTTTCAAAAAGAATATATATAATTCTCTGTATAAGGGCATTTCTAATAG
>JBBPFQ010000084.1:1932745-1942959 GCA_037974815.1 Kaempferia elegans
TACCATAAAATTCAAAACACGACCTCGACAGCTAGCCATGTTTCCCTGCTCCAATATCAAGTCGCCACGTGGCTACGTAGCTATAGCGGAAGCCGAAGCGGCCCGTAACGAACTCAACCGCCCCCACTCACCTTCCCTCGCCTTTTTAAATTTCAAACCGTCTCGGCGGATGCCGATCTCGCTTGGCACGACGAAGAAGACGACTCAACTCCGCAATGGCAGATCTCGGTCGCCTCTCCTCCCTCCTTCTACTCTCGATTTCCTCCCTTCTCTCAGTGTCCGGCCTCGAGTTCCACGTTGGCGGCCCCCGCGGATGGGTCGTCCCCTCCTCCGTCGATGAGCCTGAGTACTACAATCGCTGGGCGATGCGAGAGCGCTTCCACGTCGGAGATTCCCTCTGTGAGTTAAATCATTTCTGTGATTAAGTTTGATGTCTTTTACTGCAATTCCATATGCGATGTTTTTCTTAGTAGCTTCGATTGTTTGATCCAAAAGTTTCAGTTCCAATCTCAGTTTATCACCAATTGGAATTCGATTTGAGAGAAAGGGATCTCCTCATTCATCTCAGAGATCCAAATGATCGATTTTATAGATTTCAAACATGATGTTTCTTGTAATGACTGAATTATTTGAATCCGAAAACTTTTACTTCCCTCTCGTTTAATCACCAATTTGCATAAAATTTTAGCCAAAAGGTGAAGAAAACTCCAGATTCATCTCGGGAATCCAAACGATTCGATTGTTTGACCTGTTTTTCTTTCCCTTTCCAGATTGCGAGTACGATAAGTTCTGTAAGACACGATTTTTTTAAATTCATATACCTTTTTCGCATCCCAATTTATCCATTTTGAATACTATTTGATCGGAAAAGGCTTTACATCCCCTGATTCATCTCAGAGATCCAAATGATTCGATAGCCTAATCTGTATTTTGTTCTTTATCGTTCTAAATTTCAAATATAAGAACGACTCGGTGGCAGTGGTCAACCGGGAGGCCTACGGAGAGTGCAAAGCAGTGATTCGATTGTTTGATCTGTTTTTCATTCCCTTACCAGATTTCCAGTTACGATGAGTTCTGTAGGAACTCGATTTTTTTTTATCATGATGTATTTTTCCCGTCCCAGCTGATTACCAATTTGAATAATATTTGATTGGTATAGCTTAATCTGTATTTTCTTTTTTGTTGTTCTAGATTTCAAATACAAGAATGACTCGGTGGCGGTTGTCGACCGGGAGGCCTACCGTGAGTGCAGCGCGGCTGATCCACTCGTCCTCTTCGACAACGGAAACACCACCTTCCGCTTCGACCGCTACGGCTTCTTCTACTTCATCAGCGGAACGCCAGGCCACTGCGAGGCCGGCCAACGCCTCATCGTGCGAGTCATGGTGCACCCTGCCACCTCATCCGGAAGTCCGGCACCCGCCCCGATCACTGGAGGATCTTCCAGCTCAGGCTCAAGCTCTGGTTCAGGCTCAGGCTCTGGCTCAATCCCAGCTAAGTCCGATTCACCTAGGAACATTCATGCAGGTTTAGTTATGCTGATCGGAACTCTGCTCACTGTTTTGCTCTTAGTTTAATTAGTAGATGTAGTTGGTAATCAAAATTCTTCGTGAAATTATGTTCAAACATGACCGGTGACATTTCTTCATTAGTCTAGAAGATGATGTTCTATCAATTTCCTCTCGCTGTTTGTTGTAATCTGACTGACCGTCAATGAACTGCTTACTGTTATTTTCCATTTGGGCAAAAGAAATATATATTCTGTTTAGGCTTCACGCTAGTTTGATCCTATATTATCCTATCCTAGTCTGAAGAACTGCAAGTTACAGACCTAACCAGTATATAGGTTCTCGATCAATTTTATCAAGAAGTTTCAAAGCTGCTCCATCACAATCTCTCCATTTATATGTTCTTGATGAGACTGCCAGTTCATAAAAGTTTTTTCAATATTACAGTCGACTACCAACTACAGGTTACAGTCGAACACATTCTGATCAATCCACGATCGATTTAAGTATGAAGAGATTATTAGCTAGCTAGTCAAGTTGAAGGGCAGAGTCATACCGTCCACGAGGCTAAGGAGACAGCAACCTCAAGGCCTAATTCAGGCAATGACCCATTTTTTTTAATTATACAAAAAATAAATAAATAAATAAATAAAGACACGGACATTGAACGGTTGCTTAACCATATTCTCATTGAGCCACCCACCGAATCACGACTTTTCTTTGCATATGATTTCTTATCCGACCTTGCTCTTCTTTGCACGCGATTTCTTATCTGGCGTTCTTTCCACCAAGGCACGGATCTATCGAACAAGAAGTAATCCTAATCCACTTCTCCGACCATCTTCTTCGTCCTACAACATACGACACCAATTGCGTCCTAATCACGCAACGACAATTGTTTGCGAGACCTAATCACGCTGATTCTCATGATGGATATCACACGTAATGCAGCAAGCGGTCGGAGTCCACTTGTGTGGCCTAATCACGCGGCGCAGTGGCTATCGCATGTTACGCTAGCCACTCATGCGAACTGCGACCTAATTAGATGATGTCTCCCATTGTCACTGTCTACAACCATCATATTGGTTTTAGTATAACAAGATAGACTAAATGAGCTAACAATGTTATCGATTGAGAAAGAAATAGTTCAACAATTAGATTATGCAAATTTAATAAATATTTTTATCTATAAAACAGATAGACAAGTAGCGTTTATTTAATTATTTCAAATATTTGTTAACTTTTTATTAATGTAATATATTATTTTTTATTTTTTTATGTATTTAGTATATTTTTTATTATATTATTCATCATCATAGAAAGATCACTTTTTATTATTCACTTCGGGCCCGATCAAACATACTCCAAGGGTAATTTATTGCAAAACAAGATGCTTGCGTACGAAGGAGAGTTGATTCATAAGCCATTTAGTAGTTAGAATAAACATCATGATCATCACCAAGCCATATTAATTCTAATTATTTTGTAGTTGATCCACTACATTTGACATTCAAAAATAACTAAATAAACTAAATACATCTAAAATGTACTCTTATTTTCCCTCCTTTCATATGATAAAAGACGATTCACTCGTCTCTAGTATCCCCGTCAATCCATCCGTAAGTCAATACGGTGGAGGTAAATCACAGGTAGCTACTAGGTATTAGTGCAAATGGGAAAATATATGCTCGATCATGCCAAGTTTCGACGTCAAAATCTCATGTGACTACCTTTCACGTCTTAACCATCGCACCACCATAAAAATACATCAAGCCATATTAATTCTAATTATTTTGAGTCAAGTGTGGTTGACCCATTACATTTGAGATTCAAAAATAACTAAATAAACTAAATACATCTAAAAAGTACACTTATCTTCCCTCCTTTCCTGATCATCTTCACCAATGTTATTCACAATGACATTTTGTGCTGAAATTTATGCTACAGTGGATAAGGAATCATTTTTCATCACAAATAACTTACTATGTCAGCCCGTCTTTTTGTGCCTACTGTCATAGTCGACTCTCACTCCTCATGTTCTTTCAACACCTACTGATGTATTTTTCCCAGGGTAAACAGAGTGAGTTGCCGCCGATAACTAATTGCGAGAATGATTAAGTCGGGAAGAGCAAGATGCCTTCCAAATTATTTATTTATTCCTGGTATCCATCGAGACGATAACGATAATTAATGTTTTAAGTAGAGAGATTTCTGCGATTCAAAATTGCTAATTCAACTAGACCAGGAACTAAAATGCAAGTCATTCCAATGCATTTTTGTGCTACAATAAGACAAGTTTTAAATAAGAACACAATTGTTGAGATCCAGCTTCTCCATTAAACTTATACGTGGATTCCAAGAATCTCCACTTGGAAGATCAGACCGTGAGTTTGCCGTATCAACTGGGAAGGGTCACGAAACCATTATTCTACCCATTTGATACGGCATCGGCATATACTTCACCTTGCTAATTTCTACATCTGAAAACTCGCCATTTGGAATGGTGATCTTGCACAAACCCTGAGAAACAAATGGCAAAATATTATCCATGTTTACGAGATGGAGTAAAAGGCAACAGAAGCATCAGCTCATTCGCTTACTCTTTCCGTGTGGCACAAACAATGGTTGGCTCAAAGTTAATCCTAGTTTAGGATTGATGTCATGAAGGTGCAAGCAACCATCGTGTGGCCGTCCTGATGCCAGGAGGCACCTCCATGAGTAGTCAACAAGGTTGAAGTAGCTAAACTTTTGCAATTAAGTTGTGCAAGTTAACAAAGTCTTCCATAGTTAATTCTCCAGGCCTGGCCTGCATTTTTATTCAAGAGTGCAAACAGGGTTTATGCAAAACATTAGCAGAAGATAAATAGGAGAAAAAAAAAAAGGACAAGATGCAACATGTGTATTTTCATACTGTGACTGGGTGACCGATGCTGCTTAAAGCAGCCTCAATTTGATCAGATGGAGATATGTGTTGCAGTGAATTCCGCAGCATTTTGCGCTTGCCGTTGAAAGCAGAACTTATCTAGGAAAAGAGATGAAAGGTCACAGGAAACTTTTTATGTTCCTTTTGGCAATATATTTGGTTTGTAGGAATAGTTGGTCTATGCCTTATAAATTCAAATGGAATAAGCATTCCTATGTTTAATTGCAAAAACAAATTTAGATTATACTGATTCTATGGGAATTGTAATTTCCTATTATTTATAAGATAAATATTCAAATCATTATTTCTTCCATATTTCATTCTTCAAATAATACATATTTTACTCTATTTAGCCTTCCATAAAAAATATATTGTGAACCAGACCAGGCTTGTCAAACAATGGTTCAACTGGACAGGGCGATTGAGCCAGATGGGCTAAACAAACCCAACAAGGTAGATGAGCTCATGGGCGAAATGGGCCAACCTGACCACGAGAGCTCAATGGGATGATTGGAATGGTCAACCTGTTCGAGACAGGACAGGCCTAGTCTAAGGAAGGCAGACCAACCAGATGAGGTGTCATTTGAGCTGAGTAGGTAGATTAGACGAGGTGAGTCACGTAAAATATCATATCATTGTGAAAACCATTTATTGTTTATCCTTTATAAAATTCTACAAATCTATCAAGAGAATTACCAGAACTTTGATGAAAGGATCATAGGCTGCATCAATAAAATCATACCCTCGGAAAGAGTAAACAAATAAAAAAGTAGATTGCTCATGGAATCATAAAATCAATTCAGCTTTCTTTTCTTTCCCCAGTTCTACTATGATCATATAGTAGCTGATTTGAATTAAATAAGCTCTTAATATTATAGAAGAATATATGTATATATGTTATGATAATAATACTCAAACAAAATTCATCAGTGGAGATCAGTAATCTTGGAGCTCAACCATACGTTCTTGGAAAAATGATTTGGAAAGAAAGGAAACAGGAAAGGTAGAAGAATGCAAACGAACCATTGAAAAGAAGCTTTTGCGTGAAGTAACCAAGGGATATTCTGCACTTTGCTTTAGTCTAAATTTAATAATGGCAGCATCAACCTGCCAAGCATCAAATAGCAAAGGAGTAAGAAATATGTTGTAAAACAGAGACTCATAACAGATTCATTTTTCTACAGAATTTAGGAGAAACAAAATCAAGTTTGATTTCTAGTGTCAATGAAAATACTTAGGAGAAACCTAATAGAATCATCATCGCAAGCTCAAAGCATTAGGCATTACAAGTTGTGCACCAGGCTATGAATGTATATGTTCAACACAACCTAACTCAATCAAAAGCATGATTCAAAAATGATATAAAGATCACCCAAACATATATGGATTACCAACTTCAATTTATTTTAATAATTTCAATAATATTTTTGTATTGCATACCATAACTTTTTAAAAGGATTAATTAATCTTATGTAAAATTATTTCTAAATATATATAAATAAAATTTTATATTATTTTGTATAGTTTATATTAACATAAATGATAAGATGCGCTTATGATAACTGATCCAGCCTAAGCATTAAAATGTAATGAATTTGGATGTTGAGTCTGATATGAATATCTAGTTTAAAATATCAATTAATCTGACCCAACCAAACTGTAGTTATATATTATTTACCTAAATTCAATTATATACAAAATCAATCACTCGTCAGTGATTCCCATACTAACTAGTAAGAGTACTATACTCCAAGAAAATTTATGCAGCAATAAATAATAATGGCATTAATGGTAATGAAAGAATATCATTAAAAAATTAAGAATTATATGGTTTTTAGTCTTGGAGATTATATTGCATTGAAAGACCATTATGTTTAGATTTTATATATTTTTGCATTAAGAATGTCCTAATATATTTTAATTATACATATTTTTTTTACACTTAATATTAGAATTTAATTTTTCTTGCATTAAACAATTCGTTGAAGGGGATCATTGGCGCAACGGTAAAGTTGTTGTCGCGTCACCTAGTGATCACGAATTTAATTCGTAGAAATACTCGCTTGCAATGCAAGGTAAGGTTGCATATAATAGGCCCTTTCCTAAGACCCTGCATCGATCGGAGTTTCGTGCACTAGGCTACCTTTTTATTAAGCAATTCATTTTTTGCATTGGCATTATTAAGTGTTTTAATGATGATATAAAAAAGGCACCAATATAGGTCGAGTTGAATCTACTATAGAAACACTAATCAAATTATGATAAATGCAAAGATATTAGTAGTGAGCTTGTAAGATATTGAGATAAGGAACTTACATTAGGTTGAGGAAAAAAATTAGTTCTTTCAACTTTGAATTTGTACTCTGGATCTGTACCAAAATGGCAGTACTCTTTTGTCAGAAACTAACTAGTGATGAATTGATTATAAAATATAAACACAATTGAAAGCGAGATAAATTTTTAGGGATGTCATAGACCCATCAAGTTCAGTAATCTGACAAAAGTTCCTTGGAGTAACAGCAATGTGGATCGGAGTCATGAAATTAAGGCACTGGTAGATCGCCAAGTGAACCTAAAGCAATGAGTTGTTAGTCCACACAATCTTCTAAAATCCGAACTCAACCCTGGGTGGTGCTTAATTTATTAGCAAAGCCTAACCATATCTC
Source organism: Kaempferia elegans (assembly GCA_037974815.1). Taxonomy (NCBI): domain Eukaryota; kingdom Viridiplantae; phylum Streptophyta; class Magnoliopsida; order Zingiberales; family Zingiberaceae; genus Kaempferia; species Kaempferia elegans. Next base: position 1,939,843 of record JBBPFQ010000084.1, read on the forward strand.
AGCTAAGATGTACTTGAACCCAGCTTAAGCCTGTTAGCTGGACAGAAATACCCAAAACTAGAATCTGTTCCAGTCACTATATCAGATTTTCTTTCTTTCCTTTCTTTTTTTTTGACTAGCTTGCATGCCTAAGGAAATGCATCTCTTCATTATCTCAACATAAAAATACACTGCTTTCATATACACCAACTTTCTGAAACCACTTAGGAGAAAGAAAAAAAGGAGAAAACATACCTGAATAGAACTGCACAAAAATGTTAATAGGTCGGTATTCTGGTGTCCGCAAGGAACAATCTGCCAGACGAGATGCAGTTTCTTCCTACAAATTATGCAATTAGTTCAAAACAATGTAGTAGTTGCAGTACTAAGATAAAAGGTGTAGATAAGTTTTCTCAAAGAGAATCAAAAATTTTGCACTTGTTTTGCCTTAGCTTCGGCAGTTAGAAATTGTTTACTACAGAATCCAACATGGACTGGTTGAAAATAGCTAAGTTTTTGATGAAGACTCAAGCAGAGGCAGTAGAAATATGACGAAACACAATCCATAGTATGCTTTTGCAGTATTATTAGCATTTTAAAGATCATTCATCAACCTAAGAAATAAATTGAAGAGCAAAAACGAGTTGGTAATTTATATAGGGGATACATTTTTGAGTTCCCAAGGCAATAAAAAGCTACAAGAGGTTTTTAAGTGATGCAAATAGGTTCAGAACTTACCTGAAGCAAAAGGACAACATCAGAAAAGATATCACCCATTGGAAGAAGCTGCTTTATAACTTCAGTACTTATATTAAAAGGTAAGTTTGAAACCACCTGCAAAGGGAAAAGAAAATGCCAAGAATGGCTTTCCAATCAATTGTCAGAGATTTTCATGATATACAATGTCAATTGTCAAAAAACAAAGATTTGTCAGAAGCATTTAAATATCATAACCTTTGCGGATGTGGGTCTCGCTTCCATATGATTCTTCTCCAAAAATGAAGTTAAATGTGAACATATATGACATTTTGTGAAGTCTTCTTGCAGAACCTACGTTCTCAATAGAAGTTTGATAAGATATATTAATCTCTGAATTTTAGAACTCTGCATTCATCAACTAACTGTAATCAACTTATTAACCAACAAGAAATTCAGCCAATTATAAAATTGTTAGAATCCAGTGTTGTAAAAATCGGGCTAGGCGCCCGCCTAGGCGCCGCCTATGCGCCGCCTAGGCGCCGCCTAGGCGCTAGGCGCCCCCTCGCCGAACCGAAAACCCTCAACTCGGCCCAATTAGGCGTTACTGTTCATAGGCGCCGATTAGGCGCCAATTAGGCGCCCTGTTCGGTCTAGGCGCCCGAACAACTATTTTTTTTAAAATAAAAATAAAAATATTTATATTATAATTATATTATTTAATTAATAGTTTGTTTAATTAATCATTAGTTTGTAGTTGTATTGATGTTATCTTTGTGTAATCCACTAGACTACTAGTTTGTTTCTATGTTTGTTTAACTTTGAAGTTTGAACTTTGAATACTTTGATGCTATTTGGCTTAGGCTACTTGATGTTCATTTTGGTATTTACTTACTTGATATTTATTTTGGTGTTTACTGTTTGATATTGCTTACCAATTTGATGTTCATTTTGATATTTTAGTTCCTCAACTTGAGTTATTTTGGTTCCTCTATTTAAAAGTACAAGAGCGCCTAGGCGCTCTAGGCGCTAGGCGCCAGTCAAACGCCCGACTGGCGCCTAGCGCTTTTTGCAACATTGGATAAGATACCACTTTTAAATAGGATCTTACTGAATGTGAAATGACAGGCATTGAATCTATGACCTAGTTAAATTTCTCCGTATTCTAGAAGAGATGTCCCGAGTGCAGTAACTCTCTAATGAGAAAAGGATTTCTATTTTCAACAGACAATACAGAATTTTCCAAAAGGTAATGAACCAGTCGTCATAATTTTAAAAGAATTCTGACCTCCAATACCCATTTGACAGGATTGATAATTACAATTATGGTACCTTGATTGCATATTGCTTCCCATCCTCAGTACTTCTATATAAGACCTGCTTGTTTGCAAAAACATTTCTTTGCACTTAAGAACAATTAGGTAACATGCATTTAACAGAATGTCAATCTTACCACTTTGCCATAACTACCAGAACCAATCTTATATTGCCGAACATACTCGTTGATCATCTTGTCTCCATTATCATCCTAAAGTGCAATAAAGAAAAATAATGTTCAGAGTGATTGAGAAACATAAAAATAATAATAATAAACAAAAAGGTGGAGGTTAGTTGCCATCTTTAATCAGAATCATAGAAGGGTTAAATTTCGTTGTCCTAGATATTTGCAGTTAGTGACCTACTTGAATACATGTAATTTGATATCCTTTTTACCAACAATAGCATTGTAACACCAGATCAACTTTTACCCATGGGATTTGGAAGGATTATGATAATGGAAGTCGACTTAATAAGAAAATGTGTCCTTCAAGGAGGGAAACAAATTATAGCTGTCACTATACTGAAGCAAAGTTTTAAGTAGCAATACTTCCCTAATAAGCAATTAATGTTTGTTTCCTATAAAGGTGGAGAGGAATCATGTAAAGGATGTTGGTAAACTTATATACAATCGGGGAGATTGCTAATCCAAGGCAGTGAAAGTTTCAATAAAGATCTCCTTCAGTCAGGCGGAGAAGACTCTTTACAAATGTTGAAGTACCGAAAAGAAGACAACATAATTTGGAAATCGAAGTACAATATTCGCATTCAAGTGTGTTGTTCAAATTGGCTGAACCAGAGCCCTATTTATTGCTCCTGATCGATTTTATCCGAATGCTGACATGACACCTTCTGGGCGCCTAGACCCTCTCTAGGCGCCCCATGTGGATGCCTTTATATTCATTTGTAATGCCTCACGCGGATAAAACTTTATCTTGCTCCGGGTGCCTAGAACAGCCCAAGCCCTTGGACTGTGCTTACGTGGACCCCAAATTCGATCCACGTGACAACGGCTGGTCGAGGCGCCTCAATTTGCACCAAACTGGTCCAAGCACCCGGAGTAGCTCAGGTTGCCCTGAGCACTTGGGGAAATGTCAACACAGTGTTGACTTTTCTAATTTTAAC
>JBBPFQ010000084.1:1959393-1970742 GCA_037974815.1 Kaempferia elegans
AGGGGAGAGAAATGTTTTTATTAGTAGAGAGAGGAGAGAGAAATATTAGTTTAATGTTTAGGGAATGAATTTCATTCACTAAATTTAGAGAATTATTTGCATGCAATGTATATTTAGGGAATGAGTATGGTAGCTGATGTTGAAGTTTTTTTTATATAAAATCTAAATTTTAGGGTAAAAGTTAAATTTAAGGTAATTGATGTGGATGCTCTTACCCTTAATGATGAAGCTTTTGCAAAGATGAAAAATAGGGTGAGGAAACGTTGCACGTGGTGGTGTGATAGATTAAGAAACTTTACTAAGGGCATTGGATTCCAAAGTTGTTTCTCAGATGCTTATCCATTAATTTTGGTTTCCTCAAGATGACAAGATTCACGGGTAACAAATCAAGAATTGTGTCGAAGAAGGTAACGAATCAAGCGAAATAAGAATCAGAGGGTAATGAATCAAGAATTAAAAAAAATTAACAGCGAAACAACCAAAAAGCGATTAATTAGAGGCTTTAGGGTTAATGATTACCTTGAGTTTGCTGTGGATTGCGGCAGTAGGGGAGGAAGATGAAGTCGAAGAGGAGGCGATGGTGTATGCACTCGAAGAGACTACGATGACTTATGCTGGAGAGGGCACTGTTGTGACATGAAGTCGAGGGAGGGGGCACTATTGTCGCACTAGGTTTGGGGCAAACAAAAAATGAAAGAAAAAAAAAAAAGACAAGACGTTGTTGTATCGGGAGGGTTTGGAAATAGAATTCCAAACTCACTAAGTTAATTTGGTTTTGTTCATTCAGATATTTTTAAGAATAATTCCCAAATATTTATTCTCAAACTACTAACTCATTCCGACGCTCGTCTATGAAGACGTTGTTGTATCGGAAGCACGTGCTCGTCACGCATTCCCACTCAGGTCTACAACACGCCGACGCTCGCTCTAAATTACCCACTCGGGTTCGAATCGCCTTGTATCCTGCGTGGGCTCGCTCGTGGAGCGTTCGAGGGCGGAGCTGGGGCTCGTCGAAGAGTGATTGCACATTCCTCTTTCGGTTTGCTCTTTTGAACGATCATTTTTTTCTTATTATCCTGTTTATTAGCTGTTGTTTTGCTTGATCTGATCACACCTCAGGGATTTCTTTGCAATACGTGTTAGACATGTGGAATTTGTGGCGTTGTCGCCCCAGACTTGTTTTCATGGTTTATATCCAGATCAGTTTATGTTTTACCTATTGTACTCTAAGGTTTGAGGATTGATTCATGCGACGTCGACTTTGTGTAGGTGTTTCTGAGAATCATTCTCGTCCTAGGGTTTTTTGTGAGATCAGAATGTTTCCTTCCGCAACATCCTCATTGGTTTCTTCCTGGTAGCTTATTGATTTTTAAGTCATCCCTTGAGTGCTTTTCATGACGAAATTTCACCGATCTGGATGTTTTAGAAAGTACGCCACCACATAAAATTACTCGATTATATGATTTTGCCTGTTTTTCCTATACAATTAGCCATCAGATAATTTTTGGATTTTTCCTTTTTAACCTTGTTTTGCAGGAGTCCAGCATCTAGTATATTTGTTTTTTTTTTTGGGCCAGTTTATACAACTAATAAGGGTTGTTATTTTATATTTTTTTTTCAGGTTTTAAACTCATCATTATCCTTTGAAGAAACCTTGAAAGGTAAATGAATAGATCTATTATAAACATTTCTCTATGCGTTGATACCCATACATCCTTCATGATAGATGATGTATGCTGGGAATGGGAGCTTTGGAGCTATCAATAGTACTATAGAGGAGTGGGAGGAGTCTATTTGGAATTTAGGACTTTTGAGAGGTTCTGGCATTCACAGAGGAGGTCTAAAGTGGATGATTTACCCTACATATAATTTGCATTGATTATTGCTTTGGAGCATTGTGGAGGGCTTGGGCAATGGAGCTTGTGGAGCACCATTCACATCAAGAATTGCTTTCTTGGTTTGCTTCACAGTTTTTGGCCTTTTTACTCATCTTTATTGTCAAAACTCAAAATGAGTGTCTGTTGTGTTAAATCAGAATTAATGGAAGTGAAGGTCTAACCTAATGTAAGTTTGGTAGTAAACCATTTTTATGTCTAAACTTTCTTTTACAGGGCATACATTTACAGCGGTGATCATGAGTGCTCGACTAAGTCATACAATTTATGTGGGCAACCTCCCTATAGATATCCGGGAATCAGAAGTTGAAGATTTGTTTTACAAGGTTCATATTTAAAACCAATTTCTTCATCTGTTGCTGATCAGCGCATGAATTAATGTAAACTTGCATGTGCTTTATTTCTTCTGTAAGTTGCTGATATGATTCCATCCATATGTTCTTCACAAACTTATAGAGAATTGCTAATAAACATTGAATTCATTGACATTGAAAATAGTTGTCATCTATGATGACTAATTCTCATTTTAGAGTTCTTTAACATTGATGTTACTATATTTGATGTACAGTATGTTCAATATAGTCGTTTTTCAGCTGATGTTTTATTTTGCAACGTTGGATTCTATTTGAGTGCTTGTGCTTTAGGTAAAAAATCTTTATGATTGTTTGAGGCATTTGTTTGTGTAAGAACAAGAGATTGTTAAGTGTGCAAATGGAATAAAGTGACTGCATACACTTGTGTCTATTTTATATATTTGTAGATATGAAATATTTATGATTTGAATTTTCTGGATAGTATTGCATAGCATTGTGCTGTGATTAGTCTCAGACTGTAGACTCTCAATTCTTATTATGTTGATATGTTCTTGTAGTATGGTCGCATTGTGGAAGTTCAATTGAAGAATCCACCTCGACCTCCCGGTTATTGTTTTGTTGAGGTATGCACTTTTAACTTGAGCTTTATTGTGTTTCATTTCCTTCAGTTAGAACTTTTATAACTTTAAATTTTTCGTAGTTTGAAAGTTCACGGGATGCTGAAGATGCAGTGAGGGGTCGTGATGGCTACGACTTTGATGGTCATCGTCTCAGGGTACTAAGTTCTCTATAATGTTTCTAAGTTCTCTATAATGTTTCGAACAATTTATGCAAATACTAAGTTTTTCATGTTGCTCCATGTAGGTTGAGTTAGCCCATGGTGGTCGAGGGCAGTCATTTCCAACTGGACGAGGTGCTAGGCATGGAGGTGGGGGAAACAAACAAGGAGTGTCACATCGTTCAGATTATCGAGGTACTTTGCACTGACAGCTTGATTCTTATTGTTGTGTTTTACTTGATGTGTTACAAAATTTATGATTACTTTTTACAGTGATTGTCCGAGGACTTCCTTCTTCAGCTTCATGGCAGGATCTTAAGGTATGGAAAATCCTTAGATATTCTATAAACAATTTTTCTAATTTTTTTTTGGGTCTTACAACTTCCAGGATCACATGAGGAAGGCTGGAGATGTATGTTTTGCACAAGTTTTCCGTGATGGTGATGGTTGGTTTCAAATACCCATTTTAAATTAGTTTCTATTTCAATATGATAGCTAGTGCTTGGAAAAATGTGAAAACCACCATAGCTCTTGAGGAAGTTTATGGTTTTTTCCACTCTTTCAGTGATAACTATGAAAAAAAAATATGTTTCAAATGCTCATCTTAATTATGCTTGGTGCCTTTATGCATTGAACAAATTCTAGAAACTAATTAGTGATTCATTTTTTGAGTGGCAACCATTTGTCACTTGACATGGATCACCACACACCCAATATTTATGTACACAATTAGCATATGGGATAAACTTAAAGAGATTAACAGTAAACTCAAATAGGAAAAAGTATAATTTGGAAATTTAATTAAATACATTGAGGATAAATTTGTTCCTTTTCTTTTTAAGTATCACTTAAACAGATTAGATCCAAATGATCTGAGCTCTGCTGTCAATATATCCTTACCTTAAAGTTGTGGGTTAAAATTTAATGTTGTTTCACCTTAAATAGTTGGTACACATGCTTGTTGCTGCTATTGTAATACATATAATGACCCATCAATAGAATGTTATGCAGTGCAAACATGAATCATTCATCATAAACTATATGAACTCTTTTAATGAAGATGCTATAAATTAGCGAAGTCAGTCTTATTTATCCGTAACACATGAGGCACATTTTCCTAAAGAAAATAATTTGAAAACATATGTTTTGACTTGCTATCATTCAATAGCCTTTTCTACAGATACTTTTTAGCGAACCTAAAACCATTTCATTTCTTTCTGTGTTACTAGATCATGAAATTTTAGAATTTACAAATGACGTGTGAACAAAATTTGAGACATAGAGATCATTGTAAACATTCCATCTAGTGTTCAACATAACTCTACGGCCAAATTTATTACTTTAGCTAGGTATTTGAATTTTGTTATGCCTGCTTGAATGAAACAATGTTATGTTTACTTAGAGGAGGAAGTATAAGAGAAATTAAGTGAAAAGAAATGAATTGTATTTTCACTATATTCCAATTTTATTTTCATCTTTATGAGATGAAATTTTCATTTCAGTTCAGTTCTACTTGAATTGAGTGGAAACAAAATAAGATGAAATAGACGGAATTAGGTTCCTTCTTCTTTATATCCTTGTAAGAAAACAAGATGAAACAATCATTGTATTTCATCTTTTCTTTTCTCAGTTCCATACAATAAACACACAACAAGCTCCATGAAGGAGAATGAAAACTGTACATATTTTTTAAGTTTGCATGTAGTGAAGCATTTAACCAGAACTTAACTAGACTCTAGACGCTTGATCTCTTTTATTTGTTTGCCTGGCCAATTCGCTACTTCTGAGTTTGTTTATTTTTCCATTTTGTTCCACAGGTGTTATGGGTTTGGTTGATTATACAAATTCTGAAGACATGAAATATGCTGTAAGAATGTTCATTCTCACTTAATATAGCACATTGGATGTTTCAATTATATACAGTATTTATTATTATTCTAGTACGTAGATCAGATTTTTTTTTCAGATTAGTGAAGTTAAAATTTAATTGATTGTAATAAAATCAATAATAAAGGTAAGTACATTTTAATTAAATATAAATAAATTGAGATTTTGTTGTATCCTTATGATTGGAATTCTATTTTTAAATTGAACTTCGCAAATTGATTTACAATTTTGACCCAAAAAAAATTACGTTCGCAAGTTAATAGTTTCAGTATTGGTGTCATATTTAATTAAAAAGATTTGATATATATCAAAATGAATCTAACTTAGTGGATATAATTTAAACTTCGTAAAGTGTGTTAGAATTTGAAATTTACCTTTAATTTATGTGTTGTTACATTGTGTATTTTCTTTTTCCCAGATTCGTAAACTTGATGACACGGAGTTTAAAAATCCTTGGTCAAGATCCTACATTCGGGTATGTTCGTTAATGGCAGATATAAAATTACTGAATATACCAATAATGAATTACTTAGCCCGTTTGAATACTAGGTTTAGAAAATTTCATTACTAGGCATGTTTAGTTAAGCATTCTAGTAAATACGATGATGAGATTATGAGTTGAGGGGGAAAATTTCACCTTTTCTTAATGATTTATAAAAAATATATATTTTAGGGAGTGGCCATCCTGACCCTTGCCTTTGTGTCCGTCTCTGTACACACTAGATTAGTTCCTAATATTCTTGAATGTCTTCTACGATGCAGTATTGCAGCTTAACTTACTAGATTAGTCATTCGTATTTGAAATCTCAAATTTGAGTTTGTTATCTCAATTTAAATAATTTTCCTCCATTTGGATGTGTTAACTACTAACGAGGTCAATCCAGTGTCAAATGGATGGCGTAGCACATGATAAATCAGTTTGTTTCAAACAACCTGATGGCTCAGTCGTGACATACTTCTTAAAGACACTTTGAATGGTGTCATTATTAGACATCACATGATAATAACACAATCAAGGTTTCAAACACAGGAATCAGAACATAGCAAGATATTTGAGAATTAAAGTCGATGAAAATGATCATGTTGTTTTCTATTCTCTTGCCTTTTTCTTTTGTCTAATGATATATCAGTTGGTTGTGAATGAGATAATGAAACCAGACTGCAACTTGTTGGAACTAATCTAGCTAGATTGTAATGGGCATGTCTAGGTCAAAAGCTACGAGCGAAGTAAGTCGAGGAGCCCAGGCTCAAGCCGGAGCCCCAGTAGAAGTAGAAGACCACGGAGGAGCCGGAGGTGAAACTCTTGGCCTTTTATCTATTCTTCAATCGGCTCCAAGTTGACTTCAGACACCTTCAATTTGAATTTTGAGGCTATGTTTGCTTTGATGGAAAGATAGGACACGAGGGGGAGAGAGTTAAGGGGCCATAAAATTGTATGTCAACCAATGATTCGTACACTTTTATGCCACTTATCTTTTCTTCTCCAATCCCTGCTTTTTTCATCATAGTAAAACTCAGCTTTAGTGTTAATTATACTCTTTCAAATATTTAGGGGCGATGAAAAATTTTTAGCTCTGTTTTTTTTTGTTTAAAAAAAATCTCCAGCAAATCAAATAACCGATCACGTTCAAGATCACCATCAAAGTCTGCTTCTCCACCACCTAAATTTGCGTCTCCTGTCAGACTGTCTAGGTGATTTTCTGTATATTTGTACTTAATATTTTTCCTTCCAGTGAATTTTATTGATATTCTTATTTTTTCACTGCAATGAGCGGATGAACATTTTTTGCTTTCAGATCAAGATCTAGGTCTCAATCTGGGTGATTATTCCAGGTATTCGTTGAAACACTTGCTACCTTTGTTTTTTTAGGAATGGAATCAATAGCAAAAAAATGAATAGATGGATTATTTTTATTGCTCTCATTGGTTTCTAGAAATGTTAATATACAAGAAATAATGCCCCCACAAAGATATGAAATATTTATAAGTTATTAGCAATGGTTTGTTGGGCTTATAAGGTTCCCCGGGTCCACCCTAAACTCACGTATTTGATGAGTTCATTTGGTCTGGACCGGGTTATCTGAACCCTTCAGTTGTCTGTTTTTATGTCCAGCTTTGATAGGTTGGTCTGCTCATATCTTTTCAAGTGCTCAGTCCACCTATCACACCTGTATATATAATAAAATAGAGTATGAACAAATATTTTTAAATGGAGTAAGGAATAGAGTATGAATAAATAATTTCATAAATAGATATATTACATACACATTCACAGACAAATTGAAGTATATTGGAATTTGGTTGCCTTGGTTGAATATCATGCATGTGTGTAATATGAAAAAACAAGAAAAAACATACATATATTAATCGGTAAGAAGATTTTTGTATTTGACATAGCGAAATATGAAGTCTGGTTCATGGATAAAATAGAATGGACAGATACGTATACAATTCTGTGTTTTTTGGAAGTTGGTTCTTTCGCATTTTTACATTTGGTTCACCGGATTGCGTGGTTGAAGATTTGTGCATGGACCTAGTATAAGGTCGATGATTATTCGGGAAGAATTTTAATTTAAAGTAGATTCTTTTTATTCAATTATATATAAAAAAACAGTATTCTGTCTGAAGTCGTGAATTGCTGTTCGCTTGTTCGATTGGATATTTATCTCTTCTTGGCAAATTTCAGGCGATGAAGATGTGTATCAACGTAATGCTCCCAGCCACTACTGCGTGAATTATGAAAATACTTTGGAACTTTATAAGCACGTTGGACTTTTGTTTGTAAACTGGACTTATTGTTTCCTAGTAGTTGCATAGACTTGAACCCAGTTATGTTGGACGTTTTCCCTATTAATTTGTGGCTTGAATTTTTTTCCATTTCTTCTTTATCTATAACCAATTTTTCCCGTTTTGCATTAATACTATTCTCAGCAAATTTATTTTAAGTATTGTTATAATGATTACAAAGGCGGATCTGGCATTGCTCGATCGGGCAACTTTGTCTTATGGCCAACTGACTTGTACATAACGGATCCTTGACGAGCACGCCTATGACTCTAGCAACGTAACAATAACCTATTACGGATTAGTTTTGTTGTATCTGTTTCGATTAAAACAAATGAATTATTTTTAAACAAAATTGATTCTTTAGAGAGTTAAAAAATGAGGAAAGGAGCAACAGATAATTCGTAGTTGAAAAGATCTATTAGTTTGGTCATTAAAAATGCAACACGATATGAATCAGATTTTAAAAATGCATATAAAACGTTACTAGGAGATTAAACTTGGTAATTCATCTGGCATTAAAACTGAAAAAAAAAACGACATAATAATCTAAATTTTAGAAGCATGACATAGCCATGCATGACAAACTCAACAACTACCACAATGGAAAACAAGAATTTGCGCGAAGAAGTTGCCCCAAGGCACGAAAATAGATAATTTTCATAACAGCAGATAGAATGTGCGAGGCTCAAGATGATAGAAAGTTTGGGAATGAGGGCCTTATAACTATCAGGCTTTTATGATTCTGAAATCGTCACCTCAACCTCCACACCAGGTTCAATTGTGATTGACGTGATCTGCTTCACAACCTCAGGGGAGCTACGAAGATCAATGACTCTCTTGTGTACCCGGAGCTCAAAACGATCCCATGTGTTTGTTCCTATAACAAAATGTTCAATATTGAATTCCACTTGAATAGAGCACATTCACTATCAAATTCAATAGGTCTTACTTGAAGAGATAAAAGATACAAGAAATGAGATAGTTGAAGGTAAAAACAATCTCATTATTAAATTCAACATAACAAAAAATATAAATATAGTACGGCGCCATTGAATGCACCGAATTGATTGGACACACACCCCAGCTTTTCCTTGGATCCCCTCATCAATTCTCTCCTTTCAGTGTCCAACAGTTCACTTTCTAGACCCAACCAATTCAACATGTCAGCCAGCTTAATACCCTCGACCCAAATAATCCGTCGGACCAATTTTAACTAACCCCTCATCCTGTTGGTCAAACCAATCTTATCAAAACATTTGACAGAACAGAGCCATTCATCTAGACTAATCCAATCAAAACCAATAGGACCAACCGCATTCAAAATATATATAGTTTTCAGAGGGTAAAGTAGAAAGTTCATACAAATTAATTGCTAAAACGACAATATTAACTCTTTTCTGTTAAATGATGTAAATGCAGTAGGAAGTCATTAGTCACTACTAGATTTCAATTTCTGTCCAAAGTTCAAATCAAGCCAAAAAAACTCAAATCAGAGGGAGATTTGGAAGTATCATTATACCCAAGCTTCAGAGGTAGCCAAGGATTCTGAATTGTGCATCAGTTTTAAAAAGCTCGATATATTGACACTTCATTGAGAATGTCTCAGTGTTAAACTTTTTTTATCATCATATGCACAGACAGTCAAAGTCACACAAAGCCATTCACATCTTTCTTTTTTTAGGAAAGCATCAACGGATGAGTACACTATAGTTTACACATATAAATAAATTGAATATATAAAAAATAATTTTCAAAATAAAAAAAAAACTAACAATAGTAAAGATTGGTGGGCATGAAATTTCTGATGAGGATAACATTAATTGGAAAATATCATTAATCATACAGAATTGGTAGTACTAATAGAGTAACAGTTTACTTATGATTGATTTACGCATTATGTTTGTATTCTCATTTTCTTACTGTATATGCATGCATTGTTTAACCGTATAATACAATAACTAACTGTATTATCCATAGATGATATCCTTTATATTACATGATCACGAGACTACATCTCTACTAGTATTACAATACTACAACCAATATGCTAATTGCACCTTATCTTGAACTGGATGTGCTAAAGAAATCTTATGCCGTATAATACATACTACAGTGTTGCTTTACAGGATATATTGATTATAACATTCATACACTAAACATAATGTGCACTATATTCCTCAATATACACTAATTAACACACTAATAAAACAGTGATTAAAAAACTCGCACTAGGTGTAAAAACATCCAAAAGAGATATTGCAATACCTTCGCCGCAAGGAGATTTCCTGGTGGTGATGTTAAGAACCTTAGTGGGCATTCTAACAGGCCCTTTAACATTGAGCCCCTTGTCCTTCGCACCCCTTACCAGATCCGCGCACACTGAACAGACAAACACAATCAAAATCCAGAAACGAGAAACAAAACATAAGAGGGTAAACCAGGCGATCGGAGGTCAGACAACGCCTCACCCTTCTCCAAATTCTTCACGTTCTTGGAGGACAGGGTGATCCGGATACGATGCAGCTCCTCCTGGGGCTGTTCCAGCCCTATCTTAGTCGACTTCATTGCACCATACGCCACCGCCGCCATTGTTTCGAGGTGAAGACGACCTTACACGCACGATCTAACACGAGAAATCACAAGGAATCAAAGAGAAAGTACCGCAGATTAGAACTAGAACTCGTTATATCGAGACGATTCGGAAGAAAAACGATACTCATTACCTCACAATACGCCGCCGCGCAGCTGCTCTTCCGCGAGAAGTAGACAATTGATCTTATTAGGGTTGGTTAGTGCCCTCTTATATATAGACAAATCGAGACGGGCCTAGCCGTCAAACCTTATTTGGGTTTCTAGAACTCGATTTGAAACGGTCCAGTAGGAAGCCCAGCACTAGAGATTTAAATGTAAATTTCATTTCAATCCTCAAACTGTTACTTATCTTTCTAAGACGTCCTCGAGAGTTTATAAAATTAAAACTTTAAAATTACAAAAAAAAAAAGTAATTTAAAGAAATATTTAAATGGATAAAGTATATATATATATATAGGTAAATTTAAAATAAAATATCAATAAATTTAAGCATTAACTTAATTTTTATTTCACTAAATTTTGTTGTCTCCGAAAGGACATCCACGTGTGATGCTCCTCATACGCACCTTTCAAGCTCATAACTGATTTCAAAACTAGAACCACCTTATCATTCATGATACATACAACCCAATTCATTTGAAATGAAAAATTCTAATTGCTGCAATTATTTTCGAGAACACACTAGATTCAATGTACGTGTGGACACTACATATATAAAAAAAAAATGTCACATTAGCGGTCCCCATGACTGTTCCACACTATTAGGAGGAGGTTCAACAAGAATTGAGCAGGGCATGCATGAGTGGGAATTAACCCCAGAGGCTGCAAAATCCTCCTTATCAGGAATTGACCCCTAGCCACTTCGCCACACTCTCATGCCCCCAACCATCTGGGTTAGTCTTAGGGGCCTACGTGTGGGCATTACATGAGCCCCCCTCGGGGTGGTGCGATGGTTAAGATGTGGAAGGTTGTGACATGAGGTCTTGAGGTCGAAACTCAGTGCCTCCGAACATATACTTCCCCCATGTCTTGATCGTTTTGCATTAATGACTATTAACAACCCGTGATTACCTCCTTTCTGTTAGCCTAGGCATGA
>JBBPFQ010000084.1:1975344-2003555 GCA_037974815.1 Kaempferia elegans
TTTGGTAAACCTGAAATTGTGGTGCGTGATTTGGTAAATATGGATTCTTAGGTGCGTGATTTGGTAAAATGCCGTAGTTAATTCAATATGTTTACCCTGTTGAGGTTATTAAAAAAATAATAAAAAAGCTAAGGACAATTTTATTTGATTTTGTCCTTAGCATTTTGTCCTTAGCATATATTTCCGGTAAAGGGGATTAAACATTGTTTTGTAAATACAGAGATAAAATGCTTTAACTCTCTCGGAGCGAAGCAAAAATAACGATAAAATGGGAAGCAAAATGAAAAATATCAAATCGGTATCCAAAGCTGCCGCTTCGATAAATACTAAAAATAGCGATGCGAGCGCGCACTAATTCGAAACGATCATTTCCTCTTCAGCTTCTCCACTCTCTTCGCTCGCAGCTCTCGTCACTTCTCCACGACGAACGAAATTTCAAGGGTTTCTCTTCTCAAATCACCGAGATATCTGCGGTTTCAAGGCCAAACGATCAGATCATCTTCTCTTCGTTCCGCTTCTGCCTAACCCTCGAGGTCTAATCGCGAACTCTGGTTCCTAGATTGACGACATCGACTCGGGACCTTAGGGTTTCTCCGCGAAGTCTCATTGCGTTTGCTTGATGAAGAGCCTAGGGTTGTCTTCGTTGAAGAGTTTAGAGAACTTTCGATCCTTGACCGGATCGCTTGCAGGATCCGCAAGGGCTCCTGCTGTCTCCAATCCCAGAGGTTCTTCTGATTCGACCTCTTACGGTAGCTTTGTGAATCTGAAGCTCACTGCAGGTTGGTATTTCTTATATTTGATGCTCATTTAGATTTGCATTGGCTCTCAGATTCTTCTCTCTGATGACTTGGTTTTGTGTGCCATTTGATTTCAGAAAAGTTGGTCAAAGATCAGGCTTCCGTCAAAACTGACCTTGAATTGGCGGTATATGACACTTCTCCTTGATTAATTAATTTATTCCTTTCGTTTACTTTGATGTGTTATTCTTAATTTCTATGCGTTTTGCTCATTTAAGTTTCTAATTTTAGTCTCTCTGGTTTTTATATAAGAGCAATATATTTGGGCTATTCGATGAAAATTTTACTACGCTAATAAATGAAAATAGTTTCACATACATTGTATGGCAAAAGTTTAAATTTTGATCTCATGAGAGAGAAAATTTAAACGAAGAAGGGTTGAAAATAGATCTCGTATCTGACGGAGCACATCATGTTACCAAGATGATCACTATATTCAAATGTGATGTCATGACCTTTTTGCCAACATGATTGAATTCACACTGTATCAGAAAGTCCGCTTGCAAATACAAGTTTGTCTTTTGATCAAAAGCAAAATCTACATTCATGTTAGGGAATTGTAATAATAAGATGTGGGAGGTGATAGCCTAATTCCTATAGTAGGGAAGAACCCTTATTCATCCATTACAGTAGTCAAACTGGTTTTTGCTATTATACCTTCAAAACTTAGATTCTTAATGAACAAAAAGCTTTCAAGATAGGTTAGAGAATGAATGAGTCAACACTGTTAAGTCGAAGCTTATTGATTTTTAACTCAGAGCTGTGTTAGGACTGTTGTTCTATTCCAACATCCACGGCTAAGGATGCATCACTTCTTTGGTAGTTGTTGTAACTACTACATGTCCTATGAATAAGATAGACAATGCGAACAAGGCAAAAAAAAAATAATAAGATTGAACATGAAAACTAGATAATATTACATCATTAAACTACCATTAGGTGTAAATCACATTATACTGCCACCAGGCTAACACAAGATGTTTTTTTCTTATTGTTTTATTGGGCAAGGACTATAGGGCATATATACATAACATTTTTAGTCTTTACTCAATCTTTGCACACTAGATTACATGCCATGATAGTGATTGGCTCACCACGTCTAGAATACATGATCTGAAATACCAATCAAGTTGGACACAGTTGGTCCAAATCCTAGAATGAAATAATTTACTTAGGCAATTAATCAGTATGTCATTATCTGTGTTCTCCCAACCAATGTTAGCTTAACATGCGTGAAATGGGTGAAAATTTTCATTTTGTTCGCAGCCAAACATCGACACCGTGGGATCACGAGACCTGCGGCGACCTCTGCAGGGTAGCGGGTGGAGAAATTAACTTTAATTAAACTTATATTAATAATTTCAATCAACTCCTAGCTATAATAGGGATGATCTAAACATGGTTAATCAAACCCTTAAAAAATTATCACATTAATTTAATATATATATTATTTATTTTAATTTTGAAAATATATAATAAAATATTTATTTATTTACCATATGCGAACGCCTTTTTTAAAAAAATATTATTATTATTATTATTTATTTTTTAAATATTTATGTTAAATTTTTTATTTTTAAATTAATATATTTTATATTTAAAAAATATCGAAAACATATTGGCATAAACTAAAATTTCGATACAGCTCGAGATTTTAAAGCATGGTGAAAATTATGACACATAAACCATGATTAATCAAGTGATCAAAGCATGCATCTGAAAATGAATTTGTAAACATTTTATGAACATCAAAAAGCCCTTGCAATAACAAGGGTTAAAAATCATGAGAAGTGGAATCCATGAATCATGAAAACAAGGAGTATAAATTTTTTTTCTCATGTCTAACCATAACTAGAGTAAATCCGAGCATCACATAATAGTTTGAAAAGAACGATTAAATATCTCAACCCTTGCCAATTTCACTCTAAATTTAAAGATGATACCTAAGTCACTCAACCTCGTGCTAAGATGGTCTCCACCATCTTAGCACGTTAAAGGATGATCTAGATCTCCTTTCTTACTATTTTTAGTTGCTAGAAAGCCTCCAAAATGGGTGGTCACTTACATTGGTGGCTTTCTCTTCCTCTAGAAATTTGTCCTCCAAAGTCCTTCATCTTCATGTTTTCAATTCCATTTGTTCAAAATCACATTGAATTTTATTGTCTTAAAAGAGCTCATTGTCAGCGAAGCACGTTAGCTAGCATGGCGTCACTACTTCTAGAGTGCTACTAGATTGCTAGACTTGGCTTGCAATATAGGCCTAACTATGTTGGAATGCCCAAAAGGATAGCTAATGTAGTTAAAATTTTTAATTTTATTTAAAATTGTTCAAAGTTATCCAAATCATTAATTTTTATAATTTGTAGAACATTAAAGTTTGTTTAATTTTTGTATTTTTAGAAATGTGGAGATCTTAAAGGTTGTTTATTTTTTAAGAAAAAATCTTAATAGAGTTTTTATCGAATAATGATAACATGAGAAATATGTTTTGTTATCAATCTATTAAAGATGTTAGAATTCTATGCACGGAGAAGTTTTGAGATAATATAATTTTTCATTTCCCTTTCTTTGGGTGAGAATTGCTAGTTCATTGTGCCATATCAAGCGGTACTAGAGATGAAATCCTAATTTAATGATAATGTTTCCCATTCACCCATTTGTGTATCTTCTTCGCCTTTGTTGATTCCATCCACTTCCTTTCCTATCACATTCACCCACCCCTCTCATTTTTAGGGCTCTCCTTCAAAAGCACCATTACTATTTCCTTTTTTCTGTTTCTTACTTGCAATCTCCATGAATCACAATCACAGTCACAATCACCCCTGCAAACTCTCTCTTCCCCTTCCTTGATTGCATTTTGATATCACACCCCGTGGGTGTAATTTTCACTTACCAAAATGTACCCCACTTGGTGATAGTGTGAAAAAAGGGAACCAAGACCAACGGAGCCAATTATTAACTCAAGATAATTAAGAAGATTAACAAACTTTATTTATTTATATTTTCTTTTCTACAAATACATTAAAATTTTACATGCAAAAGACCGTAAGATCAAACAAAAGTATAACAAACTAAAAAATCAAATCCAACAGGTATCTTTGAGCAACTTTAAGTATTAAGTGTAACCAAGTAAATCTCAAAATTAGAGTCGTCAATTTGGGTTGACCCGTCGTGTTGATCCGCCTCGCCAAACAATTTAATTTGGTTGGATTGAGATTTTATCGACCCATTTTAAGGCGGGTCGAGGCAGGCTGACCCGTCTAGGCTAGCGACCCGCGTGGGTCAGCACGTGGTGGGTGAGCTTGGGTTGACCCTCGGGTTGAGAAAGATACTTTTTCTTTTAAAATTTAGAACTATAGTGGAAAACTCAATGGGCCCGTGGGCTTGCCCCATCTAATCCACAATTTAAACTTAAAAATATCAATATTTTCTATATATATATTTGACGGGTTAGTGAGTTGGTCCGCCTAACCCTCAACCCGCCTTGGGTTGGGTTGAGGATTTCCCAACCCGCTAGGATGGTAGGCTGGCTAGCCCCGCCTCGCCATATGACGTGTTTTTGGTGGGTTAACTCTCCTTGTCACGGGTTGACCCGTTTGACAACACTACTCAAAATGGTACTTTTGCTTGCAAAACTAGAGGCTAAAAAAATAGAAAGTATACATCAATTTACTAATTGGGTAATCCAAAAAGATATGTATGAATTTAAAATCACGCAAGTCTTAATTTTATATCACAACTTTAAATTATTTTTTAGTTTATATATATATTAATCAACTATTTTTGTCACACACCACATGTGTAAGGTATAGTTCTCTACATGGTGATAGTGTGATAAAAGGGAACCAAGAGCCATTAACTTGGATAGCCAAGAAATTCAAAAAATTTCATATATTTCTTTATATACTTTTTCTACAAATACAACAAAGATATATAGAACAAAAGGTTACGTGAATAAAACGGAAATACATAGAAATAAAACCAAATTAGGAATTAGAATGAGCAACTCAATATGCTAATTAAAACCAACTTTGACAAAAGAGTGCCTTTGCCTGTGAAACTGTAGGCGAAGGAAGGAATATATTACACTTAAATTTGCTAAGTAGGTAATTAGAAAAGATGTGCAAGAATTTAATCTCATTTAGGAGGTCAAGAACTAAAATAAGTCACCATTTCATATTACAACTTTAAATTCTACTTTAAGTTCTTTAGATTATTCATATATTGTTATATAAATATATCTATAGTCGGTTACTATTTTCATTTTAGCTCTTTATCAATATTTAGAGCTACTACTATCACTCTAATTTATTATCATCATTTATCACCCATTAAGATAATTTTTTAATTATCATTATTTAATCAATATGTATCAATGTCACCAATGATATAAGTATAGTAAATGAGCTATTAGTAAATCCATTAAGAAGTAAATCACTGGAGTCATTGCACTTAAATTATAATAATATCATTTGCTAATGTAAGGCTACGAAAATAATGTAAAAGTTGTGTTATAAATTAGTGATAATTAAATTTAATAATTTAGAATTTTTTCTTTATATTCATTTATGTTTTTCTTATTGTCATGTTGATATCCACTACTTATATTTGTGTTTAATCTTAGTTTTATTGACATGTTTATAAGTGTAACAAATCTTAGATGAAAATTTTATTGTCATTGTCATAGTTGTTCAAAGTTGTAAATAATGTTTTTGCATGAAGATATTTATTCTATTTATTTAATACTTTTGTGAAAATAAGATATTCTTATTATTTTATGATTTATATGAATATGCTAATATTTCTTATGTCAGTTTTGTCAATGTTATAAATTGTGAATATTTATTGTATTTATATGTTATGAATAATTTTATCTTTTTGATGTATGGATAGATAAATGACACAAAACAATAGTCTTATATTCAGTTTAGAGACATGCATGTCAACTCAAAAATTAAATTTATTGACAATGTTTGCATTGCAATATGATTGGAAACATCGATGCGGTCACATGTCTAAAATAGCTTGATGGTGGATATACGAATGCTTCTAAGTGTTAAAAAATTTCTTAAGAAATCCGTAGTGCAGTAAAGGAGGAACTTAATGACAAAAAGACTAAGGTACAAACAACAACAACAATGTGAAAATTTTGACAGATAAGCCTTTGGACAATTGGTCTATGTTGAACTTAAAGGTCATGGTGAAGGTATTCCAAAAATGAAGAACTTTTTATAGTTTTTAGTGCCTCTTGAACTTATATGAGTATGAGCAACATATGTGATATAGTGGTGATATAGTTGGCGCTAGTGGAAGTGGTTCAACTCGTGCTAGTGAAAGTGGCTCAATTACCATAGTAACATTGGAGGGGAGTGTAAGTGTTCATGTTACTTCAACACAAGGTGGTATTGGTCATTTCTTTTCTTTTATGGGATGAAGGCGTGCAGTTGATATTGTTAATATTGATCTGTTGCATTTTTAGACCAAGCTAGTAGATATACTAAGATTGATGACGCCTATACAAGGGAGAAGAAATTAATGGCTAAAGTATTGTGAAATATTTTCATTTCAATCAAATTCCTCCTAATGCAACAAACAATACATACTATCGTAGCATGATGTCTAACATTCAAAAATTTAGTCATGGTATTCCACCTCTGATCGCATATGAAATTGCTGGTTTGTATTTAGACTAACAATTGGAGGATATCAAAACTTAGATCCTATCATGCAAGAAGCAACGAGGGTTATATGAGATTATGTTGATGTGTGATAGCTGTAAAGGATCTACATGAATGAGCATTATTAAGTTTTAGCTATATTGCAATAGAATAGTGATATTTCATAAATCTGCTGATGTAATTACAAAATATCATGATACATCTTACATATATTGTTTGATGGATAGTGTAGTTCAAGACATAGGTGTAGACCTATAGTGTGCAAGTGATTAAAGACAATGGTGCCAATTTTGAAAGAGCAAGAGCGTCAAATATTATTTTGGACACTATGCACAACACACTGTATTGATTTGATGATGGAAGATATCAGTAAACTCGATATAGTGAAGAAGGTAGTGAAAAGAGATCAGTCATTAACAAAATTCTTTATAATCATGATTGAGTTTATAGATTAACAGGGAAATTTATTGATGGGGAGATTTTGCAACTAGGTTTGCAATTCACTTTCTGCTATTAAATTCATTTAAGAAAAAAGTAGGCTCGAAGGCCATGTTTACTTTTGAGGATTAAGAAGCGTTTCAATACTCTAGCACGACTAAGGTAGGGAGACACAAAAATGTTATATCTGATAGATTTTAGGATTATATTGTAGATATTTTTATGGCAGTAGAGTCCTTGTACGTTGTTTTACGTAAAGTTGATATGGATAAGAAATCACAAATGGACAATGTTTATTATATAATTCGTGAAGCAAAAGAGAAATTAAGAGGCGTTTACAATTGTCAACCAAGTATCGACATTCTATTGATATTATCACTAGAAGATGGGAAAACCAAATGGGAAAACATATTCATTTAGTAAGCATTTATTTTTTTAATGATTTTTTTAAAATATTGCTATTAATAATTATATATGTTTAATTATTTTAGGCTATTATTTCAATCTGACATATCAATATTGATATAGTCTAGTCACAAATGATGATTTATTAGTGACCATTAGAAATGTAATATCAAGACAACAAACAAATAGAGAATAATTGTTGCGACTTTTAATGAAAATTGATTATTTCGAGAGGCATATGATTTTTTGAGCGATCCTTTTGTGGTGCTATGTAGATATAAAATGGATGCAAGTAAATATAGCATAAATTATTACTCAACACATATGAATACTATTTTAAATTTATTCTTATTTATCTTATAACTGAGAGGTGGTTACAATACGGAAGATTAACCCCAAATTTGAAAAAAGGTTGCAGCAAGAATTCTCTTGCAGACGTCTTCAAGTGGTTGCGAGAGAAATTAGTTAGCTTTCTTTGCTTGGAGAAGATGGTTTACATTCATTATAATATGTCTTCAACTAAGCACAATAACAAAAGAGAAGGAAGAACAAGAGTTTAGTAACATAGACATTTGATATTGGATTTGTCCAAGTTGAGGATGATCGAATGATGGACACCGTTGATTCTAAGTATCCTTACTTGATGAAGTAGGTGAACCATCATGACCATCTCAATTTCTTACCTAGATTGAAAAAGTGCAAGCTAGAGGAGATGTTAGTGAGGAAGATGATAATGATGAAGCTTTTGATTGAGAATTTGATTTTTTGGATCTCGGTCCACACGTTCTCAGACATCCCAACCCTAATTAAAGTCGACAGTAAAGATAAAGGCAAAGCTCTTGCAATTTTTATTAAAGAGAAAGAAAAAGGCAAAACTATTGCTTTTAAGGGAAGGGGTCAATTGAGGATTGGTGAACATCCACTCACACAATTGATGAGTAAGAATATGATGAGAGTGATGAAATATCATTACCTTCTGACGAGAAGTTTAAAGTAATAATAGCGTTGTCAACAGTAGTGCAAGTCTCATGGAGGTGATGACAGTGGAGATGCACTTGGTGGTTGTGAAACTTATGCTCCCTCAACTTCAATATTTAACCCTTAGACATGTGAGCAAGGTCACACATATGCAATCCAAGATGATGATCATGGAGTTAGAACTATTAAGAGCATCCACATCAATTACCCTAAATTAAACTTTTACCCTAAAATTTACATTTTATGTAAACAAAACCTCTACATCAGCTATCCTACTCATTCCCTAAATATACATTGCATGCATAATAGTTCTCTAAATTTAGGGAATGAAATACATTCTCTAAACATTAAAATAATATTTCTCTCTCCTCTCTCTAATAATAAAAACATTTCTCTCCCCTCTATCTAATAATAAAAAACATAGAGGAAAGAGAAAAAATAATAAAATAAATATAGGGTAAATTATAGATAAGTTGATGCATTGTGTAATAAAAAGTGGATATCCAAATTTAATAAAGTAACTTTTTTACCCTAAATTTTAGATTTTGGATGAGAAATTTGATGTGGATGCTCTTATATATCAAAACTTTGATATATATACTGAATTTTTAATATGATATAAATTATATATTATCCATATAAAAAATTTTGGTATACAAAAAAAATATTAAAATATAAGAAAAATAAATCTCATACCGATAATTTGAATTACACCAACATGTATTTTTTCAATCCTTGTTCCCATATTTTAATTTTTTTCTGTATATCAAAAAAAAAAAAAGTATACTTTTCAAATTGATACAAAAAATTTTCATATATCAAAGTTTTCATTATAAATCGTATATATCGATGTGATATGTATGATATATTAAAATTTTTAATATTTTTCTCACTACTAAGTATGTGACTCATGTATTAGAAGGAACAATAATTATTTTTTCTTGTCGGTTTCGTTTGGTCACATCGCAATTATTTAATTACTGGTTAATTTGTACATTCTCCCTATTCATCCATTTCATCTTTATGTCTCTTTTGCAATCCTAACCCATTTGATTTATCCGTTCATCTAATTTAACTCGTAAATTCATCAGTACGTTAGCATGTCATTGGTTAGTTATATAATTTTTTTTTGATATAAAAATATCAATTTTAAGGGAATTAAATAGTGCGAGAATATATTGTTAGAATGGAACGAAAACTTAAGAAATTACTGTACCAAATTCATTATTAAAAAAACTATTTTTAACTAAACACACGGTAAATAATGAGTCAAATTCAGCAGAGAAATAGCAAAACAAAATCATTCAAAATATTTTTAATAATTTTCAAAATAAATAAAATGGATGGATACCTTCACCTGGAACATTTGCGTTGGTGAAACATGATACTCATTTTAAAAAAGAAAGTAATTTGTTTTATGATTTTTTAGGGTTAAAAAATTATTTATTCCTCTGACACAATTTGGACGATATACCTCAAGATCTAGATGTTGATTGGGGTGTACAATACGGCTTGTCAAATCATTCTATGTCCAAAAAAGACAACAGAGACCATGCCAAGGACAATATTTACATTAAATAAAATAATTACACTATGTTTTTTAAAAAATATCTAAAAAATAAAATTTCATTTTTTTAATATCCAAAATTAATAAAGGACATTAATTATTTATTTCACGATAAAAAATTAAATGAATAAAGAGAGTTAAAGATGACTAGTAATTAACATCCTCAATCAAAATCCCTAATACAAACCAAACTTTGTTTCCACTTCATCATGTGATAAAAATTTTATTTTCATTTCGGCATCCAATCAAACTATATATATTTTTTTTATTTTTGATATTTTACACATAATATAGGGTAATGTATACCTAAGTTTTAAATCATAAACTCTAAACTCTAAATCCTATATTTTATTTTTAAATTTTTTAAATTTATATTTTATCACATATATGAAAAAAAAGACTTTTATAGTGTGTCAAATTAGAAAGTTAAAAGCAACTAAAAATTACATATAAAATTTGATTGAATAGGTAGCGATTATTATGAATAGTACTGCCGACAAACTGTAAAGAGTAAAGACTTAAGTAATAGGATCATATTTTCCTCATGTTTTGTTGACTGTAGCAATTGATTAATACAGAGCTAAAGCATTAGTAAATTAATTAATTAATTAAAACTTCTTTTCTCTAAAGTAGTTTTAGCTGACAGTTATAATTAAATGCAGACTTAAGTAATCACTAATCTCTTCTTTACCTAACTAACTAGCACCTTTTGACAAATTAGCAGTCTATGTGGATAATTATGTGCAGATTAATTATAGGAGGGGACTAAACTACTTGCACCACTTTGGAGAACTTTGGAGAATGAGTAAGATCATTTCCAAACTAAAATGAGATGAATAATAAATCAGTGAATTTGGTAAATTAAATAGTCTAGTTGAGCTGAACGAATTGAATGAGTTAGTTGAGTCGACTGAGTTGGACTAATAAATTAGACCAGCCGAGTATGTCAATTAATATAAGTTAAAGAGACTAAGCTTATTAAACAAGCATTATTATCAATTAAATGGACTCAATATGTATGAAAATCGAATTAACTCATCCGTGATCGATCATTAATACATGTCATCCTCATTCCATTCTTTCTTACCAAACATATATAGCCTTATGAGTCTATGAGCTAAATGTTTGACTCAATTTGACCAAACAAGCCATGTTCAAAGCAACTAGGCTCATAAAATCTAGCTATATTTCAGACATTGTGCCAATTGGTGCTTTAACAAAGTACTCCACTATGGACTGTTTCATTTCATCACGTTGGGAAATTTGATGGCTATATAAATAACTCATCTGGGTAAAGAAACCCTCATTCAGTAATAGGAAGTCATCAAGTATGGTGAGGGCTCCTTGCTGTGAGAGGGAGGGCCTCAACAGGGGGCAATGGATGCCTGAGGAAGACAAGATTTTGATGGATCACATAGAGAAACATGGACATGGCAACTGGAGAGCTCTTCCTAAACAAGCTGGTGAGTTCATGCTCAGTTTCAGAAACACAAAGCTTTTTGCTTATTTTTTAGTGGACGAGGGAGGAAGTTACAGACTTTGATTTATTTGGAGAAGGGCTTTTGATCAAGTTCAGGAACACCATAAACTTTGCTTAGTTTTCATTAGGTTAAGTTTCAGAAACACTAAGACTTTGCTCATTTTTCAGTGTAATGAGGGGGCAAAGGCAAAAAAGAACTATGTTTCAGTGTGATGTGGGGGAAAGAACTAACCTTTGATCATGTTCAGTTTCAGAAAACACAAAAACTTTGTTTAATTTCAGTGTATTGAGGGGGGAAACACTAAAGTTTGATCACTGACTCAGGACTTTTGAGGTGTGGAAAGAGTTGCAGACTCAGGTGGGTGAACTACCTGAAGCCGGATATCAAACGAGGGAACTTCACCAAGGAGGAAGAAGACACAATCATCCAATTGCATCAGTCGCTTGGAAACAGGTAGATCCTGTAACTTCTCACTTTGTTTGTTGATGAAATCACAACAAACAAGTGTACTTGTGAGTGTTGAGCTAGATCTCAATTAAGGAAGTTGACTTGTGTAGGTCGAAGTAAGGTTGAGTAGGTTGGCCAAAGAATTCGGTCAGTGTAAATTAAATAACTTGGTTAAGCGAGGTTGAGTTACACTAAGGTTTCAAGGTCTGTTATCTAGATATAGAACATAAGGTTCAATGCCAAAATGGAGGCAATTAAGAGTAATTTTACTCTAATCAAGCATACAGGTGTTGAGTTGATATCGAAAATCAACGAATAATTTTACTCACACCAATTCCACTTTGTAACTTTTTGCAATCAAAATCTGACCTTTACCTTGCCAATCCACAGGTGGTCTGTGATTGCTGCCAAGCTACCTGGCCGAACTGATAACGAGATCAAGAATGTGTGGAACACCTACTTGAAGAAACAAACGGAAGCCTTTAACACTCCACAGAGAGAATCGAAGAAGAATAAGAAGAACAAATCTGTTGCATCACACATGGTCTCAGACATGCCAGTGCCAACAGCTACAGAGCAGCAGCAACAATCTCAAACCAGTGACCTTAGCAGTGTCGACATCATAGAAGAAAGCTTTAGTTCAAAGATCGATGATGAAAACTTCTGGCTGGAAGCTTTGTCCATTGTTGATAGCTCGGCTTCATCATCATCATCATCCATGGATTTGACAGAAGCAGAAATCGTTAATCCTTCAATCGGCCAGCAGTGCTTTGATCTGTTTAGTTCTTATGGCACTGATGATGATGGCATGGAGTTTTTGGTGAATTTCACCATGTGAGTCGTGGATTTGGAGGAGTTGTCGTCATTCTAAATGGCAGGGTTCTTGTAGTGATTGCATAAAGCAGAAAAGACTAGTTTATATATTTATTTATATTTTCAATATATCCTTTCCAAATGAATGATTTGGAGAAGTGAAACTGCTTGAAAAGAAAATTACTTTTGATTATATATAATTTATCGAGGACTTGAAACTGAATCTTCTCAAAGCTCAACTTTGATGGTCGAAGTTCAGACTATGACATGATCGTGTAACCCTTTCATTCAATTGGATTAACTCTAGATGGCTAATGATGGCCTTACTCACCATCACACATTATCTATTTATCCTAGAATTTATCCTTTAAGAGGTGATCATGTTGTCTACGACCGAAGTCGAGTGTAATTACGATTGGAGCTATAGTGACAGCCATGTATTGAGCGGGATTTCTTCAATTTTGAATGAAGGCTTCCTTTCTACTAGTTTTATGCAACTTATCACGTTATATGTCATACTTATATGCAACACTTGATTCTCGCCTTAAACTTACCGAGTCTAGATGGTCGGACTGACACACACTATCAATTTACCCTAGAATTTAACAGTAATCACGCTATCATCATTGGAGGTTGAGAGTAACTATGCTTAGAGCCAAGGTGAAAGGAGTGCATATGGTTGATTACATGCATATAGAGCTTTTCTTTGTTGAATGTCCAAAGGTTTCTATGAAAGGGACACTTGAACCATCAAGTATGTGTGTTCGATCCCTTCGAATTAATGTAGCATTTCATGAGTCAACCCGATTATAAATATGTAACTTAGCATGTATCTTAGTTTGTCAATTTGATTTTTCACTCTCTTACTTCACTTTAGAGCATCATTGTAACATGTATCTAGGCTTGTCAAATCAATTGGCCATGCTTACTTGGACTTCTATATATTAGCACCTTTTCATTCAACATTGTTAGGTATATGATCTTTCCATTTTCCAAGTCTCCTTAGAGTATCAAAGTATTGAGTGGTGTGATTTGAAAAAAAATAAATAAATAATGAAAGCATGTTTTTGGAAACAACTTAAAGGGGTGTGCTCATCTAAATATTCCAATAGATGTCCTTTGATTTAAGAGCATCACTGTAACACATATCTAAGCTGGTCATATCAATTGGGCATACCTACGTGGACTTTTATATATAGACACCTTCTCATTCAACATGTTAGGTATGTGAATTTTCCATCTTCACTCTCATATTTCTCTTTAAATGCCTTCTAGTGTTAAAATAGTAAGGGGTGTGATTTGGCGAAAATAATAATAATAAATCGATTATAAACATGCATCTTTCCACATATCTAGAGACAAACATTCAGATTCCAGCCAACTATTTGTGTTTTAGGTCATGATATAAAATGAAAGTTTATTTTTCTTTTACTCAATTGTTCTGATCACAACATGAATAGATTTGTTTTATATTAAATCATTTCTTTGAGACCCTAGAAGGCAAATGATCAAAAGCTGATGGACCCGATCTGTTTTACGAGCCACGGGTCGAGCAGCCACTGCAATGTCCAAGCCAGTGTCGTGAACAGCACTGCATGGGGGATGGTAGGCAGGCAGACAAGTGACCAACTTGGTCCTTGTGTGTCCGGCCAGTGGCAGGTAGTTGAACATCAGTGCTCAAGCAGGCAGCTAACATCCACTCCCAGAGGCATTTTGAGCAAAGGGGAGCACAAATAGAATCTTCAAACCACGATAGATGTCATGTTAGTATTGTTTCTTTTACTCGTTTGACACTTTGTGCATCTTTCATTTGTTATCATGAAATATTAATTGTCATTAGTACACACTCTGGATTAATCATTTTATTTATGTGAATTAGTGAAAAATTTTAACTGTGTATCCACAGTCTCTAGCTGGTCATTAGATTTGGGTTCCTGTATTTCTGAAACCGTATCGGTTGTAATCCTATTCATTCATAATCACATTAGGGAGAACAGTAGTTCATTGAAATTGCAATGGCTTCTTTCCTTACCACTTCTAGTCCAATTATATTATATTTCTACTTTTGATGATACAGTTTATTCGTAGCATGCAAAATAAATCAGTCAGTCGGAAAGGAATTAGAAGCATCAAAGCAACCAGAGATTTGATTTCTGTGATAACTGATGATGAAAGATTAGATACAAAATCATAAGTACGGTGGCATATAAGTGACATTTAGCTAATATATACAAAATCCAGTGAAAATAATTTGATCTATACATCACAAGTTACCCATTTCTTCCGTGTTTGGATCATCTTTCGGCCAAACCACTGTTTCCATCAGTCGTTCGCGCATCAGCTGTAGGTTCTCATCAGAAATCCTCTCATACATTTTAGCATGGTCACATTTCTGAAAATCAAAAGAGTCAATGTCTCAGTTTACTATCAAAGAATCTCCCTGTTCTTGCATCACAATACAACATAATTAAGCAGTTTTTCAATCGGTTAACGCACGAACTTGGAGCCGACATGTGCAGCTCCTGTCAGTATTAAAACACTGTAACTTACTTTAATCCATTTGCCATACAGATGAAGGCGTGTTATCATCACTCTTTCTGCTAAATCTTGCTTCTCCTAAAATAATCCAAGAACAAATTATAGTTTGCACAGTTCAACTCTAGGAAATAATGAAGATAGAGTTTGTGGTCAAAATTGTTAACAAAGAGGTCACCTTTGCCAAAATACGGAGAAAGCGTTTACCATCAGTCGGATTATTGTTCACAAGAAAACTACAAAGCAATAAAGAGTGTTATTAGGGCCTAAAAGAATAATTAAAGAAGAAAACCATGGTAATAAGATGTAACTCACTTATATAACCACATGTAACTTGGAGGGTTCATTTCATACAGCTGGTGGAGCACAGTCCTTGTTGCTTTGTAAGTGAAGAAATTAATCAATTGCTGGAACACATACATTAAAGTCCTAGTCAGTATTCACTCCCAGTATACACATAGACGATTTCATATCAAGTTATCAACCATCCAAAAAAAATGGAAGTGATGTTCAAAAGGACACATTAAAGCCTATGCCTTTTCGAAGATGATTTATTATCAAAAGCTTGGAATCAGTGCAATAGTTTGTAACACAATCTAGTCTAAAACCACTTTACCATCCAAACTTTACTATACAATTTTTTTCAATTCCACTCTAATCTAAAAACAGATGAATTCATCTCAAAATAAACCATGAACAAACACTATATGTAGCCAGCAAAAAACTAATGTGAGCAAAAAACTATGTAGCATCAAGTTTGAAGTGTTCAAAGGCATAAATCATGGGTTTTCAACCAAGGATCAGCGTCAAAATCACCTCTTGACGCAAAATTCTCCAACCAGTTTAAATTTGCAAGCAAACAATCAAACTTTCTTCATCAAGATTTCGAGTTTCCCCCTTTTGAGTTTGATTAATACAGACGAATTCTAACATCAATAGTTTCTGAAATCCAAGGTGAAAATGAAGTAGAAGGTGATGAGGAAGATCCTGACATCGATATATGCAACGAATCATAGAAATGCGTTGAAGAATTAGGGACGAAGATGAAAAAGAAGGTGATGAGGAAGATTCTAACATCGATGGATGCACCGATTCATACAAATGGACTGAAAAATTAGGTACTTACCGAGTGGACGTCCTCGAACCCCTCCTCGTACTGCCCCCCGAGCTCATCCACCACCACGAGGAGGTCGCCCTTCCGCCTACTCCCCTTCTGCTGCTGCTGCGACTTCTTCGCCAGCGCCGGCAAGCGGCGGCGGCGCCACAGCCGCCGAGAGTGGAGAAAGGAGCTGCCGAGCTGGATCGGGGGCCTCCGGCAGGGCGGGGCGGGGCGGAGCGCCACCTCTAGGCCGGCGAAGGCCACGGATCCGGCAGCCATCGCTCCTCCGAAATCGGAATCGCAGATCAAAGTCGATAGGAGGAGAGGAGATTCTTTTCTCTCTGAATCTTTAAAAATCAAACCTTTTTGTATATTATTCCGCATCATTGTTTCTTTATTTGGATTCTAGTAACAAAAACAGAGGACGATAAGACGCTCCCGCTTCTACCACTGCCAAACAAATTTTTGAGGACCCTATTTATTTTATATGCCTAATTGAAATATCTATATTTTTTTATGAAAATAATTTAGTTAAAATTATTGTTTTAAATTCATTTTAATAATATTATTTTTTTATAAAAAAATTAATTCGTCACGGGAAGCAGAAACTCCACCGAACTGCCAAAAACGAAGAGCGCCAGCCTAAAGAAAGCTTTTGTCGTCTAACCTGCTGGGCTGCCGCTGCTGCTGCTCCTCCTCCTCCTCCTCGTTATGGTCGCCAGTGGCAGCAGCGCTGATCTCGGGAGTGCCGTGGCCTGTTGTCCTTCTCTCCCACTGCCTGCTTTCTGCAACCTCTGACGCCGCGCGCCGCGCCCCTGCTTTCTGGCTCCTCTTCTTGGCTTCTTGACCCATTTTTCTCCCGGAGTTTAGGGCTTTGATCGATATTCGAAGGAGAGGGCTGAGTCAGTAGGGAAAGGTGCCGTTTTTTTGAGACGACCACTTTGCGCTTTCTGGTTTTCCATGCGAAAGACTTGATTTTGCTTTTGTTCTTTCTCTCAAAGAGGCAAGTGAATCTCCTCGCCGGCGGCCTCTTTCGTGACGATGACGTGCACATCGAGTGATTGTGATAAGTGTTCGTTGTCACTTAGCTGCTGGATTCATTGAGTTCCCCCTTCGGTTTTGGTTTCTAGAGGTAGGGATGAGGGACTTCCCTTCTTGTTTCGGCGAGAGCGGAGTTCAGGTGTTCGATTCATCCTCCGGCAGCGGCGCTGCCGCCGCCGCCAAGTCAGCCCAGAATGTGGTGGTTTGCCTGTACCGCGCTCAGCTCCGCGGCCACCGCCCTTGCATAATCGGCGTCACGTGGAGCAAGAGCCTGATGGGCCAAGGATTATGCGTCGGCATTGATGATTCTGACGGCCATTGCCTCTGCAAGGTGGACATCAAGCCATGGCTTTTCTCCAAGAGGAGAGGTTCTAAGAGCTCAGCAGCGGAGGGCGTCAAGGTGGACTTTTTCTGGGATTTTTCTTCTGCCAAGTTCGGAACATCGCCGGAGCCACTGGGAAGTTATTATCTCGCAGTCATCTTCGACCACGAGATGGTCCTCCTGCTCGGCGACTCGCCTAAGGAGGTCTTTCGCAAGATTTCCACATGCCCTGCGAATTCCAAGGCAGTCTTTGTGTCCAAGAAGGAACACATATGGGGGAAGAAGGTCTTCCCTATCAAGGCTCAGTTCTGCGACAACGGGAAGGCTCACGATGTTGTCATCGAGTGTGACACTGTCGGGATTAAGGATCCCTGCCTCCACATCCATGTCGACAAGAAGAGGGTGATGCGGGTCAAGCGACTCGTGTGGAATTTCCGGGGAAATCAAACAATTCTGGTCGACGGCCTGCCCATCGAGGTGTTCTGGGACGTTCACAATTGGCTTTTTGGTGCTGCTCCAAATGGGAATGCGACCTTCATGTTCGAAACTTGCCTATCGGCCGAGAAGTTGTCGCCGTGGTCTTCGTCGCCGGGCTTCAGGCAGACTCAACTTCACGGCGTGCGCTTCTCGTTGACTGTAAATGCTTGGAAGAATGAGTAGGTCTTCTTCCTTTGCTCTTTCATTGAGCTCTAATACCATTTAGCAACTGCTCTATTTTTCTCCAGTTTTAGTTTCTGAATACAAAGTAGACATCCACTGTAATTTTAGAGAATTAGTAGCAGATTCTCTGGTTCTTTTGCATGATACTAATTTCTTCAAATGTGTCCTTGGTAAAAAAAGAAGCCAGCAAAAGCTAGCTTTCTAAAGACAACTCACTAAGGGAACATCAAATTCAAACTCATATGGCTTCAATTCAGGAAGTTACCGGTAGGTTGGAAGGGAGTTATTGTTTTGCAGCCAAAGAAAAAAAAAACAGTTCTCACTATCAAGCTTCCCATCCTCGGAGAATGGTTGCGCGGGCAACACGGTTGACACCAAGAGTAAAAGCGCCCATGCGGAGATCACACTCGTGCGTCCGACACATCTCCTTCATGTCTTTGAAGCTTCTGGTCATGTAGGTTTTCAGCTCGGCATTGACCTTGTCCTCGTCCCACATGAATCCTTGGATGTTCTAATATCAAAGGGGGGAACAAATGATTTTTTTTTCATTTATTTATTTATTAAGGAAACAGAATACTGCAAGGATCATAATTCAGATACTGCATTGTTGTGTTGTTAGAATTTGCATTGATCTTTAACCAAATTTGGTACCAAGTTCATGAAATATCTAACTCACTCAAAGTTGTTAGAGTTGCGAGCATGAAGCACTAACCTGAACCCACTCAAAGTAGCTCACAGTAACACCACCAGAGTTTGCATATATGTCGGGAAGAATGACAACACCTTTCTTAGACAAGATCTGAAAAATAGGGAGAAATTATAAAGATAAAACGAGCCTTGGAGTGATCACATCATACAGTTAAAATCAATAATGATTCTATTAGACTTTAGTTTCACCTCATCAGCCTCAGGATCAGTTGGATGATTTGCTGCCTCGATGATGAATTTGGCTCTTATGTCATTGGCATTTTCCCTTTCAAACGGCATTGGATCCATTTGTAAGAAAGAAAGAAAATATTGTATTTTGCTTCTTCAATTCAATGATATGTTGTACTTTTTAAAGGGAAACTAGGAGTGGACTATAAAATTTTGTAAGACTCATGTTTTGGAAAGAAAACTAAGATTAATGGTTGAGATAACCTGTTTATAACGCCTCCAAGTGCTGCTGGAATAAGAACATCACAGTCTTCTGTTAGCAGGGAACCTGGATTAATTGATTCTCCACCGTTGAAGCCTCTAATTCCATGATTCTCCACAGAGTGTTTCAGTAGTTTTTCAATGTCAAGGCCTTTAGGGTTCTTGATTGCTCCCGACACATCGCTGACAGCAACCACTTTACCACCTGCTTCGCTGATGAGTTGAGCGGCCCAAGAGCCAACATTGCCGAAACCCTGAATGTTGAAAAGGACATGATATTATGATCTTGATGAAAAATTAACTAGTAAAACAAATAACAATCTCATTGTGTTCCCTGGTTTATGATCATAATGATTTCTGATTTTCCATCTTATCGAACTAAAGGCAGTGATGCAATGTAACTAGACGTTGAAAAATACAATTAAAAGTTCTTGAATGTAGTTGAATACCCTTCCATCTCAAACTGATACATTATAATTTTGAGATTCTCATTCTGGACCAAGCTACATTGTTTTATTTTTGCAGAAAAGAAATTTGTTTTCCTTCTAGTTGTGGATATATTTTTCTTAACATATGAAATTGGCCGATTGCAATATATAACCAAAAACTAAATGGCTTCACCTGTATCACAAAGCGGTGATCTTTAATGCTCTTTCCATGATCAGCAAGCAGAGCTTCTGTTGCAAACAGGACACCCCTTCCAGTAGCTGCATCTCTACCAAGAGATCCACCAAGATCCTTGGAAAAGAAAAACATTCAGCAGGGAAGGGATTGAACGTGTAGTAGTTAACATAGTTTGCTGCTCTGAACAAAGGATAAAATCTAGAAATTGATTAAAGTTTATTTTCTGGTTTAAAATGTCAAGTTATATCTATATCTTTCAACAATTTGGAAAACATATGAACACCGAGTAATTGGAAACACAATGGCACGAAAGCATTCTCCTTTATTTTCTTTACTAAGGACAGCAGTAGTCATGCTATCTTAATGGGCAAATTTTAACTAAGTGTTCAAGGAAAAAGATGCTCAGAAGTGTTATAAAGATAAACAAAAAACGGACAGGAGCTAAACTATGGAGATTAGTTAGATGTCTTGCACTTAACTATCGTATGAGTTAAAATATCTACGATGATTAGTTAAAATATTTACATAAGAACACTAAATTTATTTAAGTCATGGGAAAGGTTTTACCTAAAGTCATGGGAAAGGTATTACCCGGAAAAAATGTCTGCAAGTCAGACTAAATCTCAGATTTGTGGTCCCAGAGATACACCCTCATGGCAGATCAGTATACAAAATTTTCCAGTGAGATAAAAGGCTTAACTACAAACAAAGTATGTGACATTGTATGGTTCATGAAAGTTGGTAGGATTAACTCTCACTCACAAGTACCAGTGTACCACACATCATTTGGTAGGATTAACCAGCAGTTCTGAAGTTGAAAGTTTTTGTTTTTTTAAATCATATCTCCATCATAATGCAGTATCACACACATTTTTTTGGCAAACTATATCTGTTAATGGCTCAGTTCAAAAACCAACCAACCTTAAAATTCTAATGATGTTTTGAACTGAGCCTGAGGCATGACTCATATTGCATGACCACAATTGAATCTTGATTGAGTTTCTAGTGAGAATTATGTCACTATATTATTCTCCAAAGAATCAAATTGGATCATTGTCAACCAATATTAATTAAACTGGTTGTCAGATTGGTTTGGCGATAATAAGGCCTACATTAAACATACTTGAATTCAACAATATAATCAAAATATGTCAGATAATAGAAATGCTTGAATTATGAGTTATCTAGATAATAGTGGAAGTGTATAAATTCCAATCCTGGTGCACTTACAACAGGTTTTCCAGTCACAACAGCAGGTGAGTAACCATGAAATTTTGAGTACTCATCTAGAATCCACGCCATTGTCTATGTCATTTGCAGGAAAAGAGTTAGATCCATCAATATGAGAAAAACAAGTTAACTCAATAAACATCGGGAAAAAAATCAGAGTAAAAATAACAAACCTGTGGGTTGGTTCCCATATCAGGTGCTGGCACATCAGTGTGAATGCCAATTAGATCATGTATCTTCTGTGTAAAAACTCTAGTAAGTCGCTCAAGTTCAGTGATAGTTAGTTCTCCCGGACTACATCCTATTCCACCTTTAGCACCTCCATATGGAATGTTTGCTACGGCTGTTTTCCAGGTCATTAATTGTGCCAAGGCATTCACTTCGTCTGGGTCAACCTAAAGTAAATAAAAATTTTGTTTCAAAAGAACTCAACTTTTGTTTCTCTGTAATAGTACTAACCGAAAATAGGAACTGGGATGCCATGGATCATTGTCAAACAAAAGAAGAGGTTAAGATGGTATGATCACATCCAAAGCCGACCAAACAAATTTAATAGAGTGAAGGTGTAAGGATAAGCAGACAACTTATTTGAATATTATATATAGTATATAATTTTGCAGCATATAGTTTAATGAAACATACATTGGTGGGAGCAACCCTTCCCAGGACCCCGCATTGTCGATAGCTTCATGCACTAGACTACCCTTTATATAATTAAGATCCACATAACCAATCACAAATAGTCAGATCAAACATGACTAAATGATGATGGCAATGCACTATTATTATATTTCAATATGGTTCAAAAAATGTTTTAAAAAAACATGGTCCATTACTGTTTCTCTGCCAATAGAATCCAGTGTGATTTAAATCAAATGTTTATTTAAACAACTATAATTGTAATTTCAAGAGCGATAAAATTATTGTATTTCCTTTTCAGCATATGAAACAAAATTAAAGTTAGCATTTAATTCTTTTTCCATATATAAAATACACTTTTCCTTTATTAGGCCAAAGAGTTAGCAAATTCAGATATATTTCGTTGTCACTTGCTTGCATACCGTACTAATCATAACATGCAACAATGGTCCCTTGAAAACTATTTACAAGCTACCAAAATAATGTAACTTTCAAAGAAAAAAGGAGAAACTCTAATAAATACCCAACATTATGCAGACCACAAGCGACAAGAAAACAGGTTTCCCATAATCACAATGCAACAGAGTTTGTTAAAACACGTCCATGAGATTAAAGAGATTTTCTAAGTCTTATAAGAAGATCAATAGATTAGTATATAGCAAGTAGTAAATGGCTTTTTTTAGCAGGGCATAATTAAAAATAAAATAAAAATAAAAAAAAAACATTTTAGATGCAATTCATTTGATAGAAACACTATTTGACAACCTTCTCTACGTTGCTGCTTTTGAAATAAAAAGGTTCCAAAAGAACTAGATATCTTGAGCTTTTGTTGATTCAAACTAAAGTTGGAGGCTTATATTAACAGGAAGTACCTTATTTAGAACATTGTTAAGTATACCAGATGTTATGCATAGTAGAAGCATAGTCCCTACAGACACTGATACAATAGCAATCATGCTTCAAAAGAAGTACCAGATTGGCATACAACTGAACAAAGCAAACTGTTTTGAGAGAGAGAGAGAGAGAGAGAGAGAGAGAGAATATGCGCACCCACCTCGTGATGGAATCTGATTCCTCCCTTCATAGGACCTCTGGCATTATCATGCTGCACCCTAAATCCCACAAAGGATGCTAAGGTACCATCATCTTTGGGAATTGTACATTCAACCTGCAAAAGAATATGGATGTTGTCAAGAGAGTGAAAATAAATTTCAACATAATGACAGTTCACTATTAATTAAATTGTTGATGAACAACAATGGACCATCCTTATTCACCAAGTTAAAATCCAAAAGTTGGTTGCATGTTACTGAGATGCAAAATTATTTTCAATCAGTGTTTTATAAGATCACATGGAATTAACCATTTTGTAAATCCTTTTCACATCAAAAAAGATAAGCATCATGCTGATATTGGCACTTTGACATCACCAAAAAAATTCATCCACCCACAACAATCAAAGTAAACATAGTTTTCACTTTCATCAGCATACGAATGATTGCACATGAGAACAGCCTCAAGTATAGCAAAGAAATAGGAAAAACAAAGTCCAAAGATGCAGCCAGTTCCAGAACTGTTCCAACTCAAAGAAGGAAACGTTGAGGAAGTGATAATTCAGTACAAAAAACATAAGCAATACCATCTGGGAACAAGAAGTGAGAGTAAAAAGAGAATTGTTTGAAGGAGGGAAATAAATGTTCTAAGATGCTTAGTTGCTTACCTTTATCTCTCTGAATGGAATTAGCAAACTTTTTTCGAGCTTAGGGTCCAGCCCCAGGAGCTTAGCAGCCTGTTTAAAATTTCTGCTAGTTGCAACCAGTGCATTCATTTTTCTTCTCCAAAATCTGCCACTGCAAACACAAAAACAGAAAATGAATACATGAAATAAATAGTGGATATTATAACATATCCTTCCTCAGAAGCAATGTCTAGATCCTCACCAGGAGCTCTACAAGTATAACTGCTGCTGGAAATTCCCACTCACAGTATCTACTTCCCTGGAACCAAACACAGACCTGCAAATAGGTGTCGGGGCCTATCACCAAAGATGCTTATGCACTCAGAGCATTTATGAACAGAGAAGTAACACAAAAGGCAGAGATAGCACATGCATTGGAGATGTGCATCTAACTCTAACAAGCCAAATGCGGTAGTATAGTTCGATAACACAGCTTATCCTTAACATTCATTTTTAATAAAATCCCAATTCTCCCAATAAAAACTAAACAAGACTCCACTTTACTAAAATATAAAAAATAAATAATCTTAATAAAGTATAAAAATGATTTGGACTTAAATAATGTACAGAATTAAGATTTTTAAATAAAAAATAAAGAATTTTTTTAATTCTAACAAATTATAAAAATTAATAACTTGAATAACTTTAAATAATTTTAAATAAAATTAAAAACTAACGACTTGATATATACCATATCAAAGCAGTGACAACTTACAACAATACTACTATGGAAAGAAACCAAAATCCTCAAACGCAATAATAGCAGTTCTTTAATAAAATTCTTGAAACGGGTCCGCTGGCATTTGGTTGTCCAAAACTAGTTAAGATAGAAGTATCCATGTCTACGGTACACTAATCATAAAACCCAATTCATAATTTTCAGCATTTAAACTGTTAATGCAACAAACATGTGATTCACCAGGTAATAAGTTAGTCAATGCAATTTTAATTTATTGAGATCTTCACAGGACTGTTATGTGAAATGCCAAAAGAAAAAAAAAACAACTATGGATATGGACAAAAAGCAGGAACACGCGCTCATATCAAGAATTTCCTTTGACCATCTGGTTTGCATCATTACCATTCCCAAACATTCAAAACCACCACTAATCAAACATGTTTAACTCCGAGGCACATCAGCATCTACCACACTTACCAAATTAATAAAACATAATAAATTAATAAAACCCATCCGCTCATACCTCGACGATAAATTGATCCCACAAGCTCCGAGTGCGGCGGCCGAACCAGACGCACCTTAAAAAAACCACGAAAGATCAGATTTTTTCCTCTGCGTAAGGTAGAAAACAAAGCAAGAACGAAGGGAATAAGAAGGCGGACAAAGCACCAACCGGAGCTGTGGCGGAGCAGCAAGGCTTGAGCTTCCGGGAAGCAGCAGCAGGGGTATAAAAGGACTGGGCAAAGACGAGTGCACGCGTCCAATAGGGAGGGGAAGGGGATTCCCCGTGGTCACTGGGCCTACAGAGCTTGCAATGGAATCAGCTTCCATTAATAGACCTTTTTTTTTTATGGAGGAAGAGGAATCGCAATCGCGCAGTGAAATAGGCGTGCGGGTTCGTGGATTCCACCTCCGCTTCCCACCTCCGCTGCTCGCCATTTTTTTAGCAAACGAAAGTAGCGATTAGGGCTTCCCTTTGGAGGAATCGATTGGGATTGATCGGTAAATATTTACTATAAACATATTTGATCGATCAAAATGAGGAAATTCTTTTTTTTTTCTTGATTTTTTCTCAGAGTTTTTAACGAATTCTATCTTTATCTAAAAGTTATAATCAAACTCTTTATTCACGTCAACTAAGCGTTTACTCAATTTAATTGGTAAATTTAAATAATAGTTGAATAACTATTTCAATACTGATAATAATTGACATTTTAAATTATATTCAGGCTTAGTCAGGATTTTCAAAGGAATGTCATATTCAATAAATTAAAAACATTAATAAACATAAAATATTTAGCCCGGTTCTAGTTTAAAATCTTATTTATAATTCAAAGTCCGAGAAACCTTGTCGCAATATTTACCATTCTTTATCTCATCCTAATTAACAATCTAATAAAATAAATTTATATTTTATAATTCTCCTTCAATTAATTGAAACATAAAAGAACAATTTACTCCTTTTATTATTATTATCGTTGCACAAAGAAAAAAATTACTGTTTGTAAAATGGTTAAGGGGTGAGCGTTAATTTGGTAGTAAATTAATCGAATTAACCGAAAATCGATTTAATATTAGTTAACCGAATTGAATTAAAGTCTATATAAAATTAATACCGAATTAATTAAATTAATATTAAATTTGTTTAAAAACTAATAAAATAAAATTATACAAGATTAATTTTGAATAAACAAAATAAACTGAACAAACCGAATGCTCATATTTCACGCTGAAAAAGATAAAAAAGAAGATGTTGCTTTTGAGAAAAAATAGAGACGAGAAGATAGGAAGGAAGAAGAAAAAGATGGAAGTTTTATCTTCTTTGTTAGCAACCTGACTATCTTTGGTGAGCTCGGCAATGACAAAAGAGAGCAAAGTAACATATGACTATTCTTGCGCCGTCAACAAATTATAGAAAATATGAGAAGAGGAAGAAAATGCTCGATAAGGACTTGTCTTGTTGCAAGAGAGGGCAGCAATTAATGCTAAGTTTCTTGCTTGCTGGAGAAGAGAAAGGAGCATAAAAGAGCTCTGATGCTGGAGAATAGGAGAGAAAAAACTATAGGTTTATTGTCGTCGAAGAAGAAGAGAATAAAAAAGAATGAAAAAAAGAAGAAAAAAATAAAAGAGAGGGATGGATGAACACATGATGATGACGTACGACACGGTAGAGGCTACAACGTGCATAGAGAGAAAAGGGAGGGGAAAAAAATAAAAGAGAAGGTTTTTCAAAAATAGCCTTATTCATTTTAAACTATTAAACTTGTTTAAACCTTAAATTTTGTTCGATGACAATTTGACAAACATAATCCTTACCTCCACACCTATCCGTTGGATTTAGTTCGAATCCGATTCGATTTTAATTTAGCACTCTCACTTCGTATTCTACCATTTAGTTAATCGGTTATATTATATATTTTATTTTTAAAATTCAATGTTTAACATTTCATGTTGTGATATTTCCTCGTAAAAGTGATATAATGAATAACTTAGGTCGAAGACTTTTCAAATATATGATCAATTCAAATCTTTTGATGACAAAAGGTGGTGAAAACTTAAGGGGAGGGGCGGTTGCACCCCTCGTCCCCACTTGGTTACGGCTCTGATTGTATTATAATTATATTTTATAAGTTTCAATCCATCATGACTTTTGTATAATCCATGTCATAAATCCAAGAAGTGCAAATATATCCTAGGGGATGGCCCCGCATCACAAATGGTTTGAACACTGTGGGTGTACCTGTGTGAATTTTAAACCCTCATTAAGTCCATCCTACCTGGTGCCCTCGCTCTGACATTAACTACCGTTGGAGAAGAGAGGGAGAAGGAGGAAAGGCGGAAGAAGAAGAAGAGAAAAATATAAAAAAGAGGGTTGAGTGAAGGTACAACGGCGGTGTATGACACGGCTACAGTGTGTGTAGCGAGAAAAAGAAGAAAATAAGAAAGAGAAGGTTTCTTCAAAACTATATTAATTCATTTTAAACCAATCAAAATCAATTAAACCTTAAATTTTGTTCAGTCATAACTTAATCAAATCAATTCTAAATCAATCATGGTTTGAACTAACATGATCCTTATCGCCACGCCTACTCATTGGATTTAGTTCAAATCCGATCCAAATTTAATTTAGCGCTCTTACTTTATAATATACGATTTAGTTCATCCGTTTACTATTATATATTTTATTTTTAAATTCAATATTTAACATTCTTAGTCGTAATATTTCTCATAAAAGTAGTACCAATGGATAGCTTAGGTTGACTGCTTTTTTTAAATATACGATCAATTTTAGTTTTTTGATGGCAAATGGTGGTGAATCAGCCAGATGACGATGAGGTATAGTATTATTTTAAAAAAACTTAGGGGGAGGGGTGAGTGCACCCATCATCCCCACTTGGCTACACCCCTCATCGATTTGATAAATTTTGATCCATCATGATTTTTTTTTTAATAATTTACATATTTAACTTTTCAAATTGATTAATTAATAGGTAATAGTTCAACCCTATAAAAGTTTCCTACCATTAATAAATCATCACGAATGGTTCAAACACCATAGATATATGAGGTGTCTTGTATGAATTTCGAACCCTCATTATATGAGAGTTCGTCCTACCTTTTTACCATGGGATCGTGTCCTAGATGTGATATTTACTGTATTTATAAGTTGATTATTTAATTAATTTCCTGAAAATATTGTGTTTATATAAATTAATTTAGTGTTGCTTTTTTTAAAAAAATTATCTAAAGTATATATCATATTAATGCACTAAGCGTTTAAACAATATATATGGAACATGACTCAATTAATTGAGTACTAAAATTAATATTTAATTTTTTTAATTATCTGAAATTATAATTTAATTATCGTCTAAACTATATTGATGCTGGATTGCCACTCCC
>JBBPFQ010000084.1:2003655-2023193 GCA_037974815.1 Kaempferia elegans
CCTAGAATCTGAATATCTGAGGTTATAGAGTGCAAAGGCAAACCATAAAAAACTTGTACAGTAACAAAAAAAAACTGCACCTATCATCTTGCTAAAACTTGGTCTGGTCAGTAGCTATTTTCACACTGCAATATAAGCAATAGCTTGAAGCAAACTTAAGCCTAGGGTTTGAATATGGATATAGAAGGGGCATTCTGTACGAATTGAATAATGAAGAAAGTATAGTGGAAATTCAGTCATGCTTGATAGAATTAATGAAAGTCAAAAATGCTTACGA
This sequence comes from Kaempferia elegans, assembly GCA_037974815.1. NCBI lineage: Eukaryota > Viridiplantae > Streptophyta > Magnoliopsida > Zingiberales > Zingiberaceae > Kaempferia > Kaempferia elegans. The sequence continues at coordinate 2,003,933 of JBBPFQ010000084.1, forward strand.
AATGTCCCCTGCTGTCGAAGGAGCACCATATTCATCAAACAAGCGCATAAGATCCCCAAACTGACCATGTAAATCACCAAAGATTTTGACAGGAGCTTTAATTTGTAAAACAGTTGGCTCACTAGTGAATATTCTTTCAGAACTATCACAGAGATCAGCAATCTCATTACAATCTAAGAAGAACTGTCGGCGTACAGGGGGTTTCCAACCACGTGGTTTCAGGAGATGAGCAACAACCTGTAAATTGAATGTATGAAACTATCATCACTAGAAGATATTGTTTAAAATTGAAAATTATATTAAGTGAAAAATTGTCTAGTACAAGGAATCCTAATCCCTTTTTATAGACTAATAACATGAGTTATTCTTTTAGACTTCTAATGAACTTTTTCTAAACAAATTTATCTAAAAGTTACACTATCATATCCCATAATTTATGAAATATTTTCAGCCTATATATAATTACAAACTCATGTTTTCCTACAGATAAACTTTACATACATAATCAACAAGACATTATAGATCTCAGAAACATTGTTCTTGATCTGTGTATGAAGTATTTATGGTTAGCAGGATGTACCAAGCTCTAAAGTAGTGATTAATTGCTGGAAAATGTTGCTCAATAGTGCTCACACTTAAAGCATTCACATCTAATATAGCTTTGCGTTTATTAAACTGTGACATCAGCCTACAAAATATGGTCTGCTACTTCCTTTCCTTATAAGTCATGGCCCAAAAGTTCACAGAAACCAGAATCAGTACATTATTTAGTTATTTAATATCATGAACCAAAAATGAAAGAATAAAAATTCAAAACAGATATTTTGAATTTTCTGCCAAGTTAACTAGATATGCTTATAAGGGATCAAGTTTGAATTACCATATGAAACTAGTTGGACCTTAGATATCTAAGCAAAAACAACAGTCGTGCCCTTATGAACACTGCAAAAGTAGGATAGTAATATCCCTCTTCCTGGATGTTGTAATTTTGTAGTTACCTTTTTGGGAATACTATTAATAGACATTTGACGGTCTAATAGTTTCCTAGCAGCAGTTGCATTCTCTGGTGTGCCATAGCTGACCCTTCTACCTTCGTTTTCAAATTGATCGATTGAGAGCTGCCTGACCATACCACCCAAAGCACCTCCTGTCTCAGCTGCTACAACCACCTGCCAAAGGACATTGTAGGTGAGATCCCAGAAATGGCCACTGTTTTCTCCCCTCTAATAATTATCTTCCAGTCATATGATATACTTAAAAAACTGTGCGGTCAGTTAAAATTCAGAGAAGCGCAAAAATTGATGTCATAGCATACTGACCGCTCTATGATGCAATCGGACCCCAATTCGAGATGCACCATTTGAAAGTGAAGGGTCTGATGTTTTACTGAGATTTGAGAGTTGTTTTTCACCTGGAGTATCCTCTGAATCATAGGATTGATCAAGCAATTGTTCGACCTCACCATTGATCTGTCGTGCCTTGGCAGCAGCTAAAGCAGCACTAATTGCCTCAGCTTCTGCTGCTGACGCTTCTACTAAATACTGAACACCTTTGTTCAATCTACAAAACCCAAATATTTCACATGTTTCAAAATGAATCCCAGCAAATCTATCAAAATATCATGAGCACTTCAGCAATTTGCAGTTTGCATATGCAAATCTAGAAATATCACCAAGAAAGTACAGAACATGCTAATCCTGTCAACTGATATACCACCTCGGTCCTTGAAGCATGGAATCATCGGTGTTCATGTTGGTGTACATATCGCCATTGACAGTAGCCACTGAAGGTTCCATCACTGCTGCACCATCAAGAACTGTTTCAGTAGTAGTTTGCCTTGATCTTTCATCAAAGAACATGTATCTTTCTGGCGTTCCACCTATTTGTGCATTTGCAGTGGCAGCTGAAGCAGTAACGTGGGAAGCTGCACTTGTTTCAGAAGCAGCTGGATCTTCCGCAACAAGTAGGTCATCAAGAAGCATACCTACATAAATAATATATATGTAGCTAAAATAAAAGTGAAAAAGATGTGTACAAATTACCAGCATAAAAAGCAAAGTGACGCATCTAAATATGCATGATAAAGGAGTAGCTTGAAAACACCAGAAACAGTGAACACATGCATGAACAAATCACAAGAGTTATGGAGCTTTCACTTATGACCAACAGTTTGGAAAAAAAAAAATTATCTCAAGGAGAAAAGTAAAGGATAGTTGTCTCCTATGTGCCCAGTTGTCCCCATAACTTCTGTCCAAGAATTATTCAGATCAACTTTTTTCTCCGCTCTCTCTCTGAGTTGTGATTGGTAAAAGAGGTATGCCCAATTAAAGGCAGTTGACACTTAAAAGCTTAGAGGCTAAATGGGAGTAGTGTATTTTTTTCTCTCTCTCCAAACTCACTCATGGAACCCTTCAGCAGCAGCGTGACTATTGAAAAGTTAGTGCACTAATATTGAAATTTCACTTTTGGTTTTCTAGATGTATAAAGAGATTATTTTCAATACTACAGATCTTACATAAAGTTGCTAAATTAGCATGTAATACATTCTCCTTTCTGGGCCTTCCTATTGGAGCATTTCTTTCGTTGCATATTTTGAAGAACTAATCCAATAGATGGTTTCAGTTGATAACAATGTATTGTGCAGCTAGAGCCTCATAACTGGTGTCGCCAACATTCTTAAATATGAAATTTTAATCATCAACTTCAGAAATCCAATGGCAATTTGAGACATATCAGCTGTATCGACCTTTTTACCAAGAAATTCTTAATTTAGGTAATAGCAACCCGACATATTCTACAAGCATTGAATTTCAAACAGAGAACAATTGTACAGTTATGCTATTGCAATCCTAGGAGTGGATAGCGTCAATAAAATGAACAGCTTTCAAGAAGTCTTGAAAGGTGTAATAACAATTGTGACAAAGAACTAACATGTTGGGGCATGATACTGGATAGAAGGATGTGAACAACTGGCGTTGGACTCATACAAACTATTGCTTGAATGACATCTGCTATGCAACAGGGCACAAAACAATGACACCCCGCCAATTATGATTTGTAAAGCAATAATAAGGATGACATTTTGTTGGTATAAAATTGCTGGTGTGCAGCACAATATGGTCTTCGAAAACCATGAGTAGAATATTTCTGAAAGCATGAGTGAAACCATTCTCATCTGAATTAATGTGACCCATACAAACCTTGGCACACTGTGAGACTATGCAATCAAATGATTGAAGATCAAAGCATTTAAGTGTAAGAAATTCACCAGACCACTGGCAAAGGCAACAGAGTAGCCAAAGATATTCACATGATATTATAACAAGAAGATAGCAGAAAAATCAAAAAGTGAAGAGCGATTGTAATTTTTTCAGTGTGATACAAGCCAAATGCAGTAAAAGTTGCAAAACAAAAACAATGTTCCAATTCTTACCGCCTCGTAACCCTCCATAAATGAAGATTTTGTCACCAACTGCAGCGGACGCATGCCTACAACGCCTTGTTATCTCAACAGATGCTTCTCCACCAGCTGCATCAGCACTATATCTCCCTTTCCTGGGACTTGTAACAACAGACTTGGTATCACACCAAACTCCAGCAGCGGTGTCTAGCACTAAAGAACAAAAATACGTGCTATAAATGAATCTGTATTACTAGGAAAATTATATAAAAGGACATGTGTTTTAGACTTTAAAAGAAAAAGGGGGGGAAAATAGTCAAACTGCAATCTTTTCCAGAAACCATCAACTTGTATGATATGGTTTATTTCTTTTCCCCATTTTCATTATGAACTGGAATATCAAACTGTAAAAGAAAAGTAGTTGACAAATATTGGCATTTACTGTGATGTGAACAGGGAGATTGTAAAGAGATCAAACGAGATAGGAGATAATGCAACATTCAAGTTCAGCTAATAAATATAATGTTGGAACCGAACCAATCTGGACATCCCACCTTCATGCCTACCTTTAGGGCTATGCAGATTAGACTAGGATGAAGGATCCTTGTCTGCTTTACAAAACCCAACTAGTTTCAGGTACAGTTTGAATTTAACCAGTGTCGCATATCCAATCTGAGCCACCTTGAAATTATAGTCAGAGATATCACAGCTTCATAATCCACTTCTCCATAATGGGAACACCACTATTAATAGGAAGCAAGGTTATCTTTCCCATGGCAGTTATGCAAGTCAATGTCGCAAGGCAAAGTTGTTTTTCTCATCCCTTGCCCCACAATCATGATGGCGATGGCATTACAAGATAGAATGTAAAACCATCAAAATATTGTTAAAAGTCATTACATTAGTTATATTTTACAAATTTATGTGAGGCAAATGAGATTAGGCAGAGCACAAAAATATTTGTCCATCCCCCTTCTTGCTCTGCTTGCAAGGAAATTTTCGCTTCATCCCTGTACCAGAACGTAGAAGGGATAATGCCAACCCAATCTGTCAGTTATTGTGGATCGCCAATGTGGGACCATGTGTGGTACTAAACCCTTAACAAGAGGTTGTCAAGAGAGACAAGGGTTATTTCCCAGTCAAGCCTTGCATGGTACCATCATTTCAAAACAAACTGTATAGCAACAATGTACAGTAGATTGGGTATTTAATAAGCCATCCTGGTGATCCTATCAGAATGGACATTATCCTTATGCATAAAAAAATTAAGATTGTTTCAATTGCAAGTGTCAAATTTAGTCTTGACAATTCTTAACACAAATGTATGCAATTTGAAAGTCATACAGTTGGTAAACTAGAAGTCTAGAACATACATAAATCAGTATCTTCTTAATCATCTTCAGAGAAAAGTGCATTGCCTTAGTACAAACAGAAGTTCATAACTTTTAAATGCTAAATAGCAACCAACCAATATTTTATTTGGCTACATCATGAAGGTATCATGGCTGTCCAAGTAGTAACTGGGGCAAATATAGGTAGGCCTACCCTGAAAATAATAAGCTTTTGTGACTGTTCAGTATAAGCATACCAGCAATGCTTGAAGAGTCTTCTACAATTCGTCCACCACCAAGAGCCCCTCCAGAGACATGAAGCCTAGCATTGACAAAAACCTGCAAAATTTTATTGATAATTTAAATCAACATAGTGTACAGATATAAACAGACACAATCACACAATAAGAGAAGATAAGGATGGGAGTTAGCAGAAGACCCACAGCAGCATGCTGGTATCTTGGAGAAGGAGAAACTCCAGGAGCAATAGCCCATTCCCAACGACCATCCCTATGTTTTGCAAGACCATATGCACTTGACAGAGGCTAAAGGGATAACATGTTACATTTAAAACAGAAATCCAAATAACTCTTCAGAAACAAATAAGAACAGGGGAATTTCTTATTCCTATTCAGATAAACAGGCTTGAAAAAATAGTTTATAAAGATTGGACTGCAAACTGCGGAAAACTGTATATAAGGTATTTGATTTAAGAGAAACATCATCAACTCACCACTCCATTTGCATCTCTCCCACCACAAAGCAATAAAAGACCATCTGAGCGTGCACTTGCAGTTGCATACCTAAGACGCAAACAAAATGATTATCAACTTCAAACAATTTGTCAACAATTGGCCACAGTTGTACCTCACAGATAAAGTTTAAAAAACACTATTCATACATGTGCACATTTGTGCCAAAACTTGTGCAGTTACGTCTAAACTACAGTAGTGCTACTTGTATGATTTTAATTTTAGTTATAACCGGTACCATGACATAATTAATCATCACAAGTTGTTGCCCAGAAAAAAAACCAAAAACTGGAACCAAACTAACTAATGTTAACAGGAGTGTAACTAAATCAGTACATAATTTGCGATATAATAAACATATGTACAATTGAAGAAATATCACATGATAAACAGAAGTTCTGTGAAAGAATATATTAGTCATTTGAGTCTTGCAATAAGCAAATAGGAAGATTGAGACATTAATGGTTGGCAGAGTTCAATTAACTTAGATATGCTACAAATCATGCTGCCACTGGAATAAGAGAAAATACAGAATAAAAAACCAACAGCTAAAAACGTAAAATAAGGGAAAGCACAACATGATATAGAAAATATTATTTTTTGGGATATAAACCACTTTACTAGTTGATACACAATCTAGATAAATCAAGATTCAAAAGTCAGATCTTAAGCAAGTAGTTCATAACTTCAAAGACATCCAACAAAAATGGAACCTACAGTGGTAGTCAATGAAGTATTACAGATTAGAAAGATTAGGTAGGAAGTGCTAGGGAGTAACTCATTCTTGTCATGTATATTATAATAATAGCATGGGGTTATAATTATATGATCCATGTTGTAATTCAGCAAACAATCAATTTATCACATTCTCCATCCAACATAAAAGAGTGATAAATATGTTCCAAAAAGGATCAATTTCAGATCTGCCTATAAAAAGATATGTTCTAAAATCGCTAGAATGAATATACTTTCCAGGCACACATATGAGAAACCATTCTTCCACTTCTTTTGTGTACCTACTGTAGGATATTAAGCTACATGAAGTTGTAACAACTAAGAATTTCAAAGGCATATGGAGATTATGTTAAGGGTCAATCTGATTTCTTAATTTGATTTTGCAAGAAAATTTTTTGGAGACCCTACAATTACAAAATAGAATGGATGGAAATAGATGATGAATCAAAAACTAATTATACTGAACATTGCGAGCTATATATCAATGCCATTTATCTTACTCATCCCTAAAAATAGGACTCATTACAAGTTAATTATAGAGGATGTGTTTGGATAGCATATCAAATAGATATGTTTATTGGCCTTATAAAATATTTATAAAGGACTATGCTGCATTAATCTCCGAACAGCATAAAAGTTTAGCATGAACCACCAAATATTGGGCAAAAAAAGTCTATAGTAATAATGAACCAAAAGCCAGCAAAACTATCCAACTAATTGCCAGACTGCTAGGAATCAAACAAATCTATGCAGACAACTCAATAGCTACTACTAAGGAGATATAACATGTGTAATAATTCACTTTCAGAGTTTCAGTAGCCTTGTTGACTTTGAATCACAAATGCATATATTTGTAGCATTAATCATTCAGAACAAATAGCAAAAATAGATGAAAGAGAGTGCAGGAAAAGAACACCATCATCTTTGAGCTGTGTTTTGTCCAACGGTTTGGGGTCGGCTAAAAAAGAAGTACCATTAACGAAGCAATTTCCTATACAGTTCTATGATGCCAGTATAACTACAACATGTTACTCTATAAGGGATAAGTTAAAAATCTCAATTAATTTACTCACATGCATGGAGGTGGACCATCACCTTCAGCTTCCAACTTCCTCCATTCATAGGGTTTAGCAGCAGTATCAAGGGCCCAAACATCAGCTAAAGGGTGTTTCCCTGACAGTAGTATATTGTTTTTCATAAATTGAGCCATGAATGAATGTGTATAGAAAATTTTGATAAAAACATGTTTCTGTATGCATAAGTAAAATGCTCCTACCATCATTTCCACCAATTGTCAATAGAAATCTCTGCCCAACTAGAGCCATCACATGACCATAGCGTGGTCCTGGACCAGGTCCTTGGACAACAACCCTATATTCAAGAATCTCACTCAATCAAAAGTTGGCAAGATAAATAAGTGAGCCAACTGAATCAGATAATAACCTATGCCACCGTGGCCGCTGCTGAGTCAAGTCCAAAACATGAAGATCCTCCGCTGATAAACCATTAGGGCCAATCCCACCCTAAGAGATAAAAAAGACAATATCTACTTTAAAAACTATTTTATTCACTATCAACAGATTCAATGCTATCAAACAGTAAGAGGATATCATATTTATAAAACCGCGATGCACTAGAAATTGCATATACATGATTACCTGGATTACTACCATAGTTCCCACAGCAGCTGCAACATGTGCAGCCCTGGGTGATGGGGGCTCTCCAAGAGGTGTCAACCTGAGAAATACAATCACATTATACTCTTAAGCTAAACAATATCAAATAATTGCTTAAATTTGATTGGAAGGCTCCACCCCATCGCTGGTCTCATAGATATTGCTGTTAGTGCTATATAAATGAATTCAACTAAAAGATTATGCCATGTGATATAGACAATATATTGATTATCACTCTGTTAAAGAATACCTTGTCCATTTGTTAGCCAACACATCATAACAATGAACATCGGCCGTTGCACCTGCCAAGCCTGCAATGGAGAAGGAAAAAACAACATTTTAAATAATTCAATATTTCATCCATCTCAAAGTAGCATAATTCCTTCATTGTGATTCCTCCCCATCTTCCCAAAGAGAACAATGAATTTTGAGACCTAACCTACATAATTGTTTTGAACACCAGCCTAGACATTTCGATATCAAGAATGTCGTAGCGATACACACAACGAGAATTAGAGCTTAAGACAATGAGGGTCATCACGTACGAATGCCAGCACTTGCTGCCGGTGATGGTGGGGCCGCTGAATTGCCTTCGAGCGCCGTCGCACCTCCGAACAGAATAAGCCGCGGCCCTATGTGCCCAGGCCTTCCCTCCTCCCCAACAGCCGCTATAGACGTGAACGTGTGGCCGCACCTAGACGTCGGCCCGTCCTCCTTCCCCTCTATAACCGCATCCACCACCGAGTACGTCGGCGCGGGTTTCGGCCCCACCACAACCGGCTGCTGCTGCTGCCCCGCCTCCTCCGCTGGAAACGGAGGCAAGGCAGTCCCATTTGCGCGGTCGTGGCGGGTCCCTGTCACCTGATCGTGGTCCGTGTCCGTCGCCATCGAGGAATCGATCTCCATACCGGTGGAGACACGGCAGCACCTACGACTCAGCCCAACCGCCAGGTCTCGATCCCGGCGCTATAGGCATCACTGCCCCACCTCGACGCGGGTGTCGCAATTCAACCCGACCACCGTCGCCGGAGATCCTTAATCGCTCGGAGAAGTTCGCCTTCGAAGGCACGTAGATCACCTCTTCTCTTCTCTTCGTCTTCGATTTCCACCACCGATTGCTCTCTCCCTCTCGCTCTCGTATCCGAATCGGAAGAAGCGGAATTATTATTAGGGAAATTAAAGCGGCGAACATAAATGAGAGCGAACAGAGAGAGAACCCTTCTCCCGTGTTGGTCTTTCTAGTTCTCTCTTTTTTTACACAAAAAAAAAAAAAAAAACAAACAAACAAACAAATTTCTCCACTGTTAATTATTTTTATCACTTTCGAAAATTTTCATCCCACTCAATCATCGCACCAAAATACCTTTTTTGACCATCAATCTATTTCATAAATATGTCTCTGTATCAAAAATTCACCTTAATTATTTGAATCAATCTATTTCATTACTATTATTCTTTGAGACGGATCAGAATGGCAATGGACAGGATTCCAAGAACAAAGATCCAAATGAAAAACCTGGTCAAAGATTGAAACACTCCAGCAGTTCCAAAAGAATAAATACTAATCGGATCAAGAAGACACAGAAAGCAAAAGAAGACAAGAAAAAAATTCAAATACAGAAAGTTTAAACCAACTTTCTTGGCAACCTTATTACCTTAAACAGTTTGTACACAACAGTAGAAAAACAAACAGAAATGCCAGCTGAAGCAAGTAAACAAACTACAACAGCACACACCATGAAGTGCAATTAAACTACTTCAGACTTCTGGTTCAGTTGCAATACTATCTATTATTATCAGTTTCTACAAATTTAAAGGAGCAAAGGGACTTGTTACATGGTTTCTCGGAAGTCCTAATGCAGAATCATAAGCCAAGAATGAATTGCCTTCAGAAAGCGACATCCGCATGATCTGGTGGTCGCATGAACCCCCTCCCGGGTATCATTTCGATTCCGTCAGACCTTGAGGAGGCCACAGCAGCCATCTGCTGGTGCGCCCCACTTGCCATGGATGATAGTGTCTCCCTCATGCACTCCGTCCATCATGCCTGAGAGAGAATGGAAGATGGCTGGGCGTAGGTGCCCAAGGATGTGATACCGTTCGACATCCTCCTGAGCGTACACGCTGCTCACCTCTGATCCCGTGGCATTCGAACGGCAATTTGCTGAGTTGAGGTTTAAGCTGTCAGACTGCAGGATTTCTGAGCTTGGCGATGCAGCAGCTGCAGAAGGTGGAGATGCCTTCACTTTGAGGTTGGGATTGTTGTTGCCCTGAAGATTGCCTTCTTTTTTCATGTTCAAAAACCTACCACCGCAGCCTCTTGCTCGGCGCATGGCATGAAGGTGCCGCGATTCATGCAGATATGGCTGGATGGAACTAAACTGAATTAACAAAACCAAATTTTGGCCATATGAAATAATCATTTCAAAGTTTTAAACAATCATATTTACCACTATCGAAGAAACCACTAGTTAAAGATAGCATAATGCTATTGAATGCCTGAAGTACTAAGGTTTTTTCATAATGGTAAAGTTCATTTTAACTTTCAACTAACATAGATTAAGCTTAACTGAAAATTCATATGTTCCCAAGGTAAATTTTCATTCCTAGTATCTTTTGGAATCAGTCAAGATAGGACAATTCTGTTATGTGATTCGCCCTTCAATTTTATTTGTTGATCAAGGGAAAGAAATGAAATCATAGCAAAAGGGAGGCAAGGAAAAAAGGAGGAATACCAATTGGAGCACTAACAATAGCATAAAGGAGTTACGTAAATCCAACAGAGAGGAGGCAAGTGACTACTGACGCATGCACCGACCAAAAATATGAAGGGCGAGATCAATGGCAAGCTGTAAACTTGGGGCACTCTTTTCATTTTTGACTGACAACTAATATTATAAAATTTTAATTGAATTGACATTCTAATTGTTTAAAACATATTTTTAGAGGCAAAGAAGCTTAGTAGAAGACAATTATATGATTAAAATCTCATTTGAGTTGGTCCCAATACGCCTTTGAGTGTTGGCGAGGAACGGTACCAAAACCATACAATGATACTTTAAACGTTGCTTTAAATAATGCAGGTAAGTTCTTTAACAACAATGATATAGTTTGTTAAATTTAGCTTAGATAAGGTCACTTCTTCCACAGTTATGAGTCATAACTAAATAATCAATTTCTAAAAACGACTATATCGTAACAATTCTTTGAAATGCTTTAACAAGAATGATAAGGTCCGTCGAAATTAGTTTAGATAAGGATTAACTGTTCCCATGCTCATATACTAAAGAATGGCATTCTTCTACATCAGTTCTTATGGCATTGATGATAAAGCCATACCTTTCTAATTCTCTTTAATTTGTTCTCTTTCTCTGCCTTAGCACGAGCTCTGCGACGACGAAGAATTGCATTGAATTGTTTTGCATTTACAAAGACTGGTCCTTCAGAAGTCATATCCATAGGCAAAAGCATACGACCATGCTGCAAAATGAAAACAAAAAACTTATGATGTCAAACTTGAAATACATGAACTACAATGATTTTGAGAATTTCAACCTAAAGATCCTGACCAACTGAACTGTGAAGTGCAGCCTACGTAAACTCGGGATGAGGTCAAAAGGACCCAGACAATTACTATGTTTAAATGCATGGATTTTGCAGTTTGATAAATGTATCAATCGTCACTGTCTTCTACAACAGGTGTTAATGCACTAAAACCTTCTTGGGTTGCTTCATTATATAGTGTAACTAGTCTTTTAAATGTACTCATACCACCTACCATTCTAATTCACTAGAAAGCAAATAGAACCTTAAAAATGGACAAAATCCTGCAGAAAGTGACTAAACATAACTTCTATTTCCTTAATAGAATCATAACAGACTAATATAAAAACAATGAGTTAGCTATAGTTTCTAAGTGTGCTCTCCTACATAAGAGATCCAACTGTAGGGTTGTCGCGAGACCAATTAATTGACAAGATATTACCTTACTTAGGTAACCAATCTTCTGGCTGAGTCATTGTAAAAATACCAAATAAGAACCTACTAAGACAATATGCATTCTTTCTTTCTTTTATTATTTTCCACGGTAAATAAATAGAAAAAAAAACCTTATTATCAAAAGAAGAAGAAATGAAATGGGAAACGAACCGTCGTTTGAGCGCCATATGTTGGATATAGTCCATAAAACTGATCAGCACAAGGGTAACTAGGACAAACCTACACAAAGATCAGAAAATTTGACAATGAGCAAAATCAATCTAGTATGATTGTGATTAAACAAATTTAAAATGACTACTTAATCACAAGGAACTATAGCATGAAAGAAAAAATTATTTAGCTACCATAGACAAACCAAGCCCCTCTTTGAAATGACCTGGATTTTCTGGTAATGATGATTGCAGAGAGAAGGGAACAAAATATTGCTGAGTCTTCTGCTCTCTTCCTGAGACCTTGGCAGCTAAAGGAGAAAATACAGTAAAAGTCATATTACTCTGTGATCCGTAAGCAAATAGCGAGAAGGTTATACGATGAATTCTCCAATAGCCTTACTACTTGATATAACATTATGCAGAGGTATAAACATGGAAATTTATCACACGTCAGGAAATCAAAATACTAGTAAGCGAACTGAGATCTAACTCATGAACTGATTCATTCCAGGACCACATACATAAAGCAACATCAAGGATGATTGTACCGACAGGCCTGTGAATGGTATGTAGCAGAGAAAGCATTACCTGGGAATAGTGAGGACCGACTCTGGTCACCTTTCTGAGGGATTTCAAGTCCCTGCCTTGTATCTACCGAGTGATTCATCTGTCCGGGGATGGCCGGAATCTGGTCCTCTCCATTGATATGGTCCACACCTACAGGCTTCAGGCAAAAAGGTTCTCCACAGGGAGGTTGAGATCTTACCATCCAAGGGACCAGAGTAGCATGGGATGTCTGTTGCTGACCAATTCCATAATTCTTGAAGAAAGGTGATGTTTGCATCTCGTTAACTCCAAGCCCTAAATAAACATAAATCTCGAGTCCAATTCCAACTATGCTAGAAATTTGAGTGGCTCCAAACAGTGTTTATCATGCTTTCCATCCACCACCTGCAGTTCGAAGATCAAAGTCTTGAACTAAAACAGTAAATGGATTGAAACCCTGAGAGTAAGATTCAGTCACTAAACAAACAACAACATCCTGCTAATACCGAGAAGAAAACGTGGTCCGAAAGGAACAACACCAAGTAGGTAAGCAGTAGCCAGAACCCAACGATAGATAAGCCTAAAAACCCCTTATTTACATAGTAAAGTAGAAGCTTTCCCCAAACGGTGGTTTCAGGCTTTCAAGCTGTCATCGATAGATACAAACACCCAAAAAAGCTTTCAAATTTCCCACTTTACGATGAAAACTCACATGAAAGCGAGACGAGAAAATGTGAAGCAGCCCAAGGAGGAGTTTTTCCTGCTAAACCGACCAAAAAAACACCCCCAATATCCAAATATCAACACGGCACAGAGAAATCGAGGCGGCACCGAGAGCGAATCACAGGAATCCACAATAGGTACAGAAAGCGCAATCTTTAAAACCTAGCGCAAAGATTGGAGAGCAACCAGTAATCACTCACATTCCATCCAGATTGGCTGTCGTCGGGATCCCTCCAGCCATGCGGAAAAATGAGGCCAATAGGCGAAGGAGAAGACTGAGAGAGGTGTCAAAGTGAAGTTGCTCCGAGTACATATAGATCTCCAATGCTCCATGTCCTAATAACTAACAAGAAGCATTAGGGGATTAATTAATACTTAATGGTGGATTATAGCATGGATTATGCACCACTAATTGGCTTTTTTCTAATCCTTTTAGAGAACCTTTTTTTCTTCTTCCACCTTTAGTAGTGTTTTGCTTTGTTAAAAGCAAACTTGGATTAGGTTAATGCATTATAATTTGTTTATTGTTAATTAATTAGTTAACTAAGCAAATGGCAAGGGAAAGCAATGCCATCTCCCTCCCCCACCAAAATATATGAATTTATTTTATTGATTTATTTTTCTTTGCTTTTTTTTGTTTGTTAAATGAATAATATCAAAGTAGTTATCAATCATATGAGTATATGACCCTATGACCCTTGAATACTTGTGAGGACATGGTTGCCGTGGTGATCCATTTTCACTTTAATTGTCACACTTTTTCCTTATAATTTTCTTTTTGAGAAATAAAAAATATATTTGTCATTAAATAATAAAAAGTTCATTAGTAATGCATTTTCTCTTTTTTTTAATTATAAGAGAAAAATATAGTATGATTTGATGATTAAATTTTAATTTTGTTACAATAATTTTTTTTCCATTCATTACTTTTTTTATCAATAATGATGGAGGACAATCACTATCAGAAAACAAAGAAGGAAATAGGAATTGAATTAATTTCAATCTCTAAATTAGTGATCAAATTAAACTTGGTCCCTTTTTTTTTACCAAATTAAAATTGATCGCTAAATTAGGACCAAGATTGAATCTGATCCCTAAATTAGGGACTGAAATAAACTTCAATTCCTAATTTAGCGATCACCCTTAATTCAGACACTGAATTAGAGACCGAAATTATATTTTACCCCCTAATTAGGAGGTTAGGGTGATGGACAAAAATTTTATATCCGTTTATGGTCTAAGATACAGCGGCTTCATTAATACTAGCTTGAAAATAACATTGAAAAACACCTCTTAATTATCTCACACTACATGTAATTCAACGTGATCATCATTCCTAATTAATCACTTAACTCAGTTTAACCATTTTATGCCTACATAGGAACATGTGGCACTTTCTAAGTACAAAAGCATTATTAATTAGAGTAAACAAATGCACTTCCTGAGTAATTATTAAATTATAAAACATGAAGAAAATATGAAATATTAAAGATGATATATCAAAACTATTTACAATAAGACATTTTGGGAGAGATCACCTATGGCTTTATAATATGTTTCTCACGAGTCCACTACAAAAGGCAACCTAGAGTTTATCTCCTTTTTTTATGTAAATATTTAAAACGAAAGTGAATATATTTTATAAAAAATGAGATGATTCCTTGTTGGATTGAACTAAGGCATTCCTTGACATTTTTATAAATGCAAAATAATAAATATTTGCCTGATTCATTAAACATTTGTATTTGAAATAATTTTTTATAAAAAAAACTTAAATACCAAGGAATATAAGGAAACTTAACATTTGTTTATAAATTTTATGAATTATGTGATGTTTTAAGTGAGTAAGTTATTTAATAAATGAAAGTGTCCTTTATTGGCCCAAAGCCAGGTAAAGAAGTAAATAATGATAATTGAATGGTCCTTTTAGGTGAAAGGGGTTATATTTCCTAAAAAAGTTGTTATCTAAGCATTCAATCCTAACTCTTATATAGTAATATATTATTTAAGTATTAACTCGGTTATGACCTAGGATATTCTTTAAGATGGTTTCGATGACATACATAATAATGTGGAAATTTAATTTGGTCTAACTATCTAATTGAACTAAAATTACAAGAGAAAAAAACAATTCAAGTTGACTTGTTAGTCTCATTAAAAAAAATAATATTACATTTTTATAACATTTTGTAATTTGGAATTATTAAAAGTTACTCCTATAAATAATTTTTAGGAAAACGTCATATAATCTGTCTTATAAAATAATTTTTAATTACTTTTTATTTTAAAAAATTTGCTTAAATAGTATAAAGTGAGCGGGCAAGGAGGGTCTCTTGAGGCCTCGTTGAAATCCATGATTTATGTTTCTCCAAACGCCTCTTTTGGGTTGCGTGCTTTACAAGGATCTAAGGACACCTCCAATTATTAGAGTTTTACAAAAACTTTTTTTTATGAGCTCATCGTGCCACATCAATATTTTAAAAATATATTAAAACATCTATAATAGTTAAAGTTTTAAGAATTTTTTTTTTCAATTCATAACATGCAATTGCATGGTTATATACACATTATATCGATTTTGAGAAAAAAAAACAGGTTTGAGTTTTCAAACATACTCTTTAACTACAAGCCTCAAACCTTGTTCCTACAATGGTTAAAAAAATTTTATTAAGATTTTTTAATTTTACAAAGTTCTTACCAACCTTACATTGGAGATGTCCTTCTTACTTCTTCTAGTGTTTTCCTCCACCTCAACTATGAGGTTCCTTGAATATTCAGACGGTATTAATCAAAATCAAGTAAATCAATGTTTTTTTTAACATACTAAATAAATCAAATTTTAACATACGAGGTGCTCTTGGTAAATTTTAAACTCTCATGGGAACCAATCTCATTCCCTCTTGGTGTCCCTGTTATACCTCACCATCAACAAACAAACTATTAATAGCATATCAAGAAGAGAAAATGAACATAATAATAATATTATTATTATTAACGACCTATAATGCAATGGTAAGCAAAAACTTGTTTTTGCACCATTTTTTATATCACAATAAAATAAAAAGGCAAAAAAACCACTTTTTCAAACTACGAAGTTGAGGTCATCATCGCCAAGATTTTGCAATCAACCCTTTTGATTCCAAGAACGATTACATTGTATTTACAGAAACCGAGATTAGGAGAACAGAGGAAAGAAAAGAAAAGGAAATGGTAGATTAATTAATTAGAGTAGCAAAAGAACAAGGCGATCCCTGAAACTCTACCGGAATCCGGCCGCCGGCCGCTGAGCCACCGCCCACCGCCTCCGGTACTCCTCGTTGTGGGCCGACGGCTCCAGCACGTCCGGTGCGAACGTCACCTTCTTCTTCGCCCGCTTCCGCTCTCGTCCTGACCAAAGATGGGATTTTTTATCAAGAAGGGGGCTGGCGGCGGGAATGGATTCAGGTTTCCCCGGGCAGAAAAGCGATCAAAGTTTGAATTTTGAAATGCGCGTGAGAGGGCGGCCGCGCTTACCGATCTCGGATTCGAACTTCTTGATGAAATCGGAGGCGAGACGCTTGTGGACTTGCACGGAGAAGAGCGCGACGCCGCCGCAGATAGCAACGACCGCCATGAGTCCCACGCAGCCGGAGCTTTCCATGCGCGATCCTTTGGTGTTTTCTTCCGCGATGGCAGTCAAACAGACGAGGCCGGAGATGAGATCGAGAATTCGACGTGGATTGGGAGAAGGGGGAAGGGTTTGGATTGGGAACTCGGAAGGCGAAGACTTGAAGGCTGCGTTGGGAAGAAGAACAGGGGAGGGAATTTAATGAATTCGCCGTTGACTATATTCCTACTATTCACACCTACTGAACGCTTACTCCGCGTGTACCTTCCCTTTGACTGAAAAATAATTTGGATTTCCCAGTGGGCCCCGCAGATTAAACCATATGTCCCATAAAATTTTATGTCCCCGTGTTCAGTTCATCATCGGCGGTCTCTGGCCCGACTAGAACTATACCTTAAGGGGAAGATGAACCCAGAGAAATCGCCGCCGGTGCAATCGGTACCTAAATCCGATCGGATTTGAGTAGATTCTTCTCCACCGTCGATCTGAGCTCCTACTTATATCCGGCCGAATTTAGGTGTCAATCGTGTTGGCGGCAATCCCTCTGGGTTTGCTTTCCCCTCAGGATATAGTTTTGATCGGACTGACGGCGTTCACGATGGGTTAGAATGACGAGTGAGACGAAGAGAGGGATTTTATGGGTTATGAGAAAATTTAATTTCGTGGGCTCCGTGATGTTGACATCCTTTGTTTTGCCGTACATTTGATCTTATCCTGAATTCCTAAAACAGGTAAGTAGTTAATCTGATGGACCAACTGATTTTTTTGTGAAAAAAAAATCAAAATTAAATCTAAATCATAGTGATTTGTATTTGATCAAGATCAATTAAAATTATTAATTTGGATTGGTTTGAAGTTTATAACTTCGAAAATTTGAAAATTACTCTCAGAGGAATGAATGAATATAATAAACTAACAATTATAAAAGAAGATAATAACTCCATTTGTATGGCTTCAATTTTGGTTGGATTTGTTTACTCTAGAGGTCATCCCCATCTAGCTCATCACACATGACTCAAATCCATATCTATAGATGTCGGTTAACCCGACACAATGTCCTCCGACCGCATTAGCTTTCAAGCACTCAGGCTTAAGCACCTGATTCATCATCGCAAGTTAACACAATTATAGGCATAACATTGGCAATGCTTAACAGGAGCAAACCTGACCTAACATGGTCCTTCCAGGACATAGCCGTCGCATGTACAAACTAGAGTACGGCATATGATTTGTCGACTGGTCTTAGTTAGAAGCCCTCATCGCCGCCGCAGGGCCCACATTGACGGAGCCCGACTCATCGTATCACCGGAAAGCAAAACAATAGATAACTAACATATCAACGGCAGGTAGGACAATAGCCAAAGGGTCTAATCCCATTAAGCACCTGTAGTTTTAAGGATAGCTTCTAAAAGATAGTTTAAGTCTTAAGATCAAACAACTGCGTGATCACTATATTCAATTATCAAGCCTGCCATAAGGTAAAAATTTCCGATTCGTGGAGTGTCTCTTCACTAAATTAAAATAGCTGGTGCTTCAAAAGACTGCCACAAGTAGGTTTGGGATTTAGGCATTGGAACGCACCTCAACTTTTGTAGGTATGTAAGTTCCATGCGGGGCGACATGATTGTTATAGTAGTTTCTTGGGTAGTAGCTAGAATTGTGATACTGGTCATGTCCGTTTTGGTAACCAACATCATTACTTCGGCTGCCATGTCCACCGTGACCATTCACATAATCCTTCCGGTCTCCGTTACCTCTGCCGCCATGAGCTCTGACTACTCTCTGGTTGTGGTAAAATCTCTTAGATACAAACCGTTGTTCCATCCTCCTCTGTGTCATTCTGGTCTTGTTTTTACAGCTCCTGCTACTCTGCTAGTCAGAGGCAATATCTGTAGCAGAACTGACTGTATCCAATTCATTCTGCAAGGGGCGGAGAAGGAAAGATCGCAAATGAGTAAAATGAAAAGTTATTTACTGAATGGAATGCAGTGGTCAATTATCATCTCCAATGGCACATTCACAAGACTGACTTGATGTTCAGGCTCCACTTGAACTTTTTTTTTTCTTATCGTCGATGTAAGTTTAACAAAACAAAATAATCATACTCTCACAGAAAATGAAACAAAAAACATGATTGAAATCAAAAAGTTTTCAGATAAACTCCAATAATAGTTATAAGAATAGAAAAGTACCTATTATCAATCAAATCTAAAATGTTTACCGCTTACAAAACATTTGTTTGAGTAGCACTTGAAACTTTTTATGGTCGAGGTTCATACATACACATAAAATTATTATTTTATAGAGTGTACACAGGCGATATGCAGTTAGCCCACTATA
>JBBPFQ010000084.1:2023293-2035770 GCA_037974815.1 Kaempferia elegans
CCATAGTATTGTAATACCTATTAATAAGAAAAATTTGCAATAATACGCCGCACCTGAGTCTCGAACTTTAGATCTTATATTGTAATGAGAAAATTTTTCAATAATACGTTGTAGATGAGTATCGAACTCTAGATCAATGATTGATTAATGAAAAAAAAAATTCAATAATACCCACAGTTGAAGGATATTAACGTAATTTTATTCGATGCTTCACTTAATTAATTAAAAATTAATTAATCTTTAGGTCAGATTCTGAATAATATAGGAAGATTTAATAAAAGAAAATAAAAAAAAAAAAGTGGAAGAAAAGGTTCCACGTTAAAATGGTAGAGCAAGCAGATGCGAGCCGACTCTCAGATTCCACTTCCTTCTTCTAATCTTCTTCCTCCGCCGAAACCAAAGCGAAAGAGGAAAAAATCGATATCATCAAGCTCAGGGATGGCCGTGGAGAAGCACTACTTCAGGAAGAAGGTAAAGCGGCACTTTGTTCTTGGGTTTATTCTTCTTCTTTCTTGCTGTGGATTTTGGAGCTTCGGTTTCCATTTCTCTTGTCGCTTTGCTGTTCTAACAAATTTCGGACTTGTTCATCAGCCAGTGGCCATTTCTGTTCTTTGAACCAGTTGTAATGTTTTCTTCCTCGGATCTACTGTTTTATTTCCCCCCGGTCGTCGACGATTTGTTTCTTCTTCCTTGTTCTCTAGAATACGATTGTTCTACTCTTTTTGCTGCTCACTTCTCTGAAATTGTTGTGGGTAATTCTGGAAATCGTTAATTGTATGTATTTATTTTTCATATTCTTCCATGAGTGACGTCTGAATTACATGTTTAACTTGTATTGATTCTATCCTTTTAGGGTTATATCACAATGGGTGGTTTCAGTCATTTGCATCTCTTGTTGCTGCTCCTGGCTTTGTTTCAGCTGAGCAACGCCATGAACTCAGAGGGGAAGGCTTTGTTGGCCCTTTCCAACAGCTTGATATTACCTCTATCGGTGAACTCCACCTGGAATTCTTCAGACCAAAGCCCCTGTAGATGGGTGGGAATCCATTGCAGAAGAGGATTTGTGACTTCAATCGAGCTTGCTGAGCAGGGAATTTCTGGTTCATTGGGGAAAGAAATTGGGTTGTTAAGTCATATGAGGAAACTAGATCTCGGTATCAATGACCTTTCTGGAAGTATACCTTTAGAATTAGGCAATTGCACTTTCCTTGAGTACTTGGATCTCTCAATCAACTACCTTTCAGGTGAGATACCGGTGACCCTTCAGAACCTCAAGAAGTTGTCATACTTGTCGCTTTTCAATAATTCATTGAGCGGAAATATACCGAGTCTTTTATTCAACAATCCCTATCTAGAGACAATATATCTCAATGACAACAACCTCAATGGCTCAATCCCTTCCTTTGATGGAAGCACATGCAGAGTTAAATTCCTATGGCTTGGTGAAAACAATCTCTTTGGCCCTTTACCTCGCTCAATTAGCAATTGTAGCGAGTTAGAGCAACTCTATCTATATATGAACCAATTGACAGGGCCTATTCCGAGGACCATGCATGATCTCAAAGAAGTTGATGTTAGCGAAAATGGTCAGCAGGGAACATCGTGTTCGGCTCAAATACTTGCAAGCTGGAGAAGTTAGTTTTGTCTTTCAACCAATTTGAAGGTGAAATTCCAGTAGCATTGGGTAATTGCACCAATTTGGTAAACTTTTCTGCTGTTAGCAACAAGTTGTCAGGAGAATTGCCATCAACACTCGGCTTGTTGACAAAGCTCGAGTATCTTTACCTGTCTATCAACTCCTTGTCAGGGTCAATTCCTCCTGAGATAGGCCAATGTCAGTCCTTGATTTTATTGGAGATGTATGAGAACCAACTACAAGGGTCCGTTCCAAGAGAATTGGGTTATCTGAGAAATTTAGAGACCATTTTACTTTTTAGTAATAATCTGACTGGAGAGATTCCAATTGAAGTTTGGAGAATCCCCAATTTAACAACTGTGCTTATCTACAACAACAACTTCTCCGGAGAACTGCCTATCCAAATGTGTGAGTTAAAAGGTTTGAAGAACATTTCTATCTATGATAATCAATTCACAGGAATCATTCCTCAATGTTTGGGAATCAACAGCAGTCTTGTGGAAATTGACTTTACAAACAGTGGTCTTGTTGGCGCAATACCTCCTAACATTTGTTTCAGAAATCAGTTGGTGACTATGACATGGGGCTATAATATGCTTAGTGGATCAATACCTCCGGGAGTTGCAAACTGTTCAAGTTTGCAGAGGTTAATTCTTAATAACAACAATCTTAGTGGGTCAATTCCAGAATTTTTCAGGTCCTCAAGTTTGTCATATATTGATTTAAGTTTCAACGGGTTGAATGGACAAATTCCTCAAAGTGTAGGGAATTGTGTGAATCTCACTATGATAAATTGGTCAGGGAACAAGATTGAAGGGCCAATACCTCGACAGATAGGAAACTTAGCAAACCTCCAAGTTTTAAATCTGTCCAACAACAATTTGTTCGGTTCACTGCCTTTTGAAATATCAAAATGCCGTAAGCTATATCTGTTAGACTTGGGTTTCAATTCTTTGACTGGCACAGTACCAACAAGTATGGATAACTTAAGGCTTCTCTCTCAATTGATACTGCAAGGCAATCAATTTAGTGGTGGAATTCCATCTTACCTTTCTCGGTTAAATAGACTGTTCGAGCTGCATTTAGGAGGAAACAAGTTGGAAGGACAGCTTCCAGTTGAGTTGGGGAATTTGAATATGCTACAGAGCTTAGATATTTCTTTCAACAACCTAACAGGAAGTTTGACGCCTTTGAGCAATCTCAATTCATTGACATACATCAATGTTTCATACAATAGTTTCGACGGTCCACTGCCGAGAGGATTGCTTAAGTTTTTAGAATTATCATCAAGCTCATTTATGGGAAATCCTAAACTCTGCATCTCTTGTCAGACAGGTGACTCGACGTGCACAAATGTCACCATACTGGAACGATGCAGCGCATCGAATAATAAATCCAAAGGCTTGTCCAAGATCAAGATTGTAATCATAGCTCTTGCTTCAGTTTTGCTCTGTGCTCTAGTCCTATTTCTTGCAGGATTTTTCCTTCTCAGGTGTAAGAAAAAGAAAGATGATGGTGCATCCTTGCATGAAGATTCTTCTTTTCTACTAAACAAAGTGATTGAAGCCACTGAGGATTTCAGTCAGAAATATGAAATCGGTAGAGGAGCTCATGGGATAGTCTACAAGGTGGCCTTCGACACAGGGAAACTATATGCCGCAAAGAAGATTGCTTTTGCAGGCCAGAATGAGTCGAATCCAAGCATGATAAGGGAAATTGAGACTATTGGTAAAATCCGGCATCGAAATTTAGTGAAATTGGAAAATTTTTGGTTGGAAGGCAAATATGGCTTGATATTGTATGAGTATATGGCAAATGGTAGCCTACATGATGTTCTCCATGAGATCAAGCCGGCACCACTCCTGGACTGGAAGGTGAGGTGCCAAATAGCCATTGGCATTGCCCACGGGCTCGATTATCTTCACAACGACTGCAGCCCTGCGATCATCCACCGCGACATAAAGCCTAGAAACATATTGTTGGATGCTGATATGGTACCACATATCTCAGATTTCGGTATCGCTAAGCTTCTTGATGAGAGTACTACTCAGACAACTGCTATTATGGGCACCATAGGTTATATTTCACCAGGTATGTGTTTCTCAATGCTATATGCACATTCAATGATTGTAAAAACTAGAATTGTTACCCACTCGGCCGCCCATGCACATGTCAATTTGGTTCCTGCTAAACACCCTCGGCCGCTAATGCGGCACTACCATGATTTAGAATTGTTACCCACTTGATGCATGAATCCACCGTATGTGTTTTCAAGTTTGTTTGTTTTGTGTAAAATTAATTGTTTGGAAAAATATTACAAGAAAACCATTTCTTTGCTTTGCATATCGATGCTAGTAGGATTATCATGCTAGATCTAACTGATAAGACATAGAACCTCTTCGAATACCTGCAAATTCAATAAAACTTACAACTGCATTGTGATGTTATGCCGTTGTGCCTTGTAACAGAGGTCGCCTACACAACTAGAAAGGGCAAGGAGTCAGATGTGTATAGCTACGGAGTCGTCTTGCTTGAACTAATAACTAGAAAGATGGCCGTTGACCCTTCGTTCCCTGATGGTGTGGACCTAGTAGGATGGGTAACTTCCTCCTTGGATGCAACTAGTAAAATAGAAGCCGTCATGGACAAAGACCTTGCGAGTAAAGTCATGCGCACTTCCGAAACTGAAGAAGTGAGCAAGGTGCTTTCTTTGGCTATGAGGTGTGTAGCGAGGGAGGTAAGCAAGCGGCCTTCAATGCAGAATGTTGTTAGGGAACTCCAAGATATCAAAAGTCTAGATTTGTTGGTTCTAAGAAATAGGTGAAATCTCATTCTTTACATTTTGTACCCGAATAAGTCGTCTCAACATTGAATAGAGGTTCTACTCGACCACGAATGAACTCTCGTAACTATGTCGAAGTGCTCATACAAGATGCAACGACCAAAGTTAAGGTCATGAAATCTCTCAAAACAAGCAAAGAGACGGAAGAAAACATGAACACCTTTCAGTCATCGATGTGTGAAGCGTGGTGAATGCAGATGAACCACTGCCCGCCAATCCTCTCGAACACGTTCGTCGCTACCTGCTTTCCCCAGCTGCTTCCTTTCGTCTTCACGACCTCCATGCATGTAACGTACCCGACATCACCACGAACTTGCACCTCGACGTTCTTCAGATCGATTTGGAGAGGAAAGTCATAGTCAGCATTGCACACGACTTCCCAACTTCCCATCACCATGCCATGGCCAGATATCCTTCCTGCTCCAGGATGTATCACATATACGTGATCCCCTCCAGACCACATTGACCGCATGGACACAAGATCGCCATTCCTGAAAGCCTGGTAGAATCTGGCATTTGCAGCTAAAACAGCAGCCTTGCTATCCTCGTGGAGAAGACGAAGGCGATCCCTGATCGTAGCAGCACGGGCATAGTCTTCATCTTCAATTGCTGATTCTAGATCCCGTTGAAGTGTTTGCTCGTCCACAATGATCTCCTCCGTGCTTTGGTTTCCCTCAGCATCTCCGCTTACCATCCTTCTCAGCATAAACGGATGCAATCGAGTAGTTTGAAATTGGAGCACTGAAAAAGATGGAGAGTTTTTCATGCTTAAAATATAAACAAAAAATATAAATATTAAAAGGAGCTTAAACTTTCCAGTTTGTAATCAGCTTCGTCCATGTTGTTAGCATGGCTACCTACATAAATTGCCTAGATGACGATATACGTTAAGCAAATGAAAAGCAGCAACACATACCACTGAGAGGACAAATGGGAATCCTAACCATCTAATTTAAGAAAACGAAAAGAAATCCTACAAACTAAAAGTTCAATATATGTATTTGGCATATTTGGACATGGAATCCTCAGCCTCATAGCACAGATGAATGTATCATGCTAACGGATAAGTGGAACAAATAGCACAGATGAATAAATTTAATTGACAGGAAGAAAAGAAGTTGCAAAAAAGATGATGACTGTTATGTTAGAAAATAAAACAAACATCGGCAATTTTAAAATCCTATCAGCTTGGAAATTATCATCTCTGTTGACTCCTTGTGTTATAGAATATAACTTGAACATCATAATACATTGTTATAGAAAAGGGCCACATAGTTGTAGCTGATAGGAGTGCCAATTGTTAAATTTGATTGGATGATCACTAATGCTACATCATTAATAAAGATCTCAATCTATGCATACAAATTCCTAATACTCGCTTTCGTCTGTGGGTGAACACCTTGGTTGGACAAAATTAGAGCCCAAACACAACATGTGAAATTGAAACAGATTGAAATGGGTAGGATTTAAACCCAAAACAGTTACTCATACATCATATTTAACTTGATTAGCTAACCAGCAACAATGACAATGATAGTGAGAGGAGTTAGACCTAACTATTTGGGGTGGCATCATGAAACACTAAAGAAGGTTATACTAGTGGTAATATACAAATCTTTTAAATCCCTCTTAAGAGCAATAAGATGGTTTTCTTTCGTGTGCAACATCTTCATATATAACAAATTCAACTTAGCCAATTATAGAATTTATTTTGTCATCATTGATTAGATACATGACATCATGAAACACTATAGAAGGTTATACTAGTAGTAATATACAAATCTTTTAAATCCCTCTTAAGAGCAATAAGATGGTTTTCTTTTGTGTGCAATACACATCACATCTTCATCTATAACAAATTCAACTTGGACAATTATAGAATTTATCTTGTCATCATTGATCAGATACGTGCCATCTTAATCTATTTTCTTATATTTTATCATCTATTAGAGGAAATTTGAGTTTGGATAAGTTTACTTGTTAAGCAGCTCCTATGTTTGAGTCAATGTGAATCTTTGCAAAATTCACAACAATATATGACCTACCTCTAAAGTTCATACACCGAATCCCGTAAGGCTTTGTTTAGGTAAGAGAAGAAAACGAGTAAGGAAGGGAGACAACAGTAAGGATGAAATAAGTTTTGCTTTCAGTTTCTGCCCATTTTATGGAAGAAAAATTGAGAGTCAAACGAATCTTTACCACCCTCTGGTTCCATCTTCATATATGTTTATTGATGTAAATGGAGGATAGAAAACTTCAACCCCGTTTTTCATCCTCCCTGATCCCTTCCGTCAGTTATCCTCGAATGTAAAAAAAAAAAAGCCTCAGCGAACATCTATCGGTAGTCTCATTCCAAGAAAGTGGATCTGAGTAAAGTTCTTAATACGCTATCTGACTCTTCCTAAACCCTAATAATGACACACCACCCCCAATAAAATTGTTCCCGTCATACTAATTTCATCGCCGAAACTTAGCAAGAATTAACAAGATAGCCAAGACATCAAATCCGAAGAGTCTTGATGGAATGGGAGAAAAAGCGGAAGGCGAATCACGCACCCGAGAGTCGGCGTCGGCTGTCGATTGGCTGGGACACGGCGAAACGGAGGCGGAGGCCTCCACCGCCTGGACGAAGGAGCCTTCCGCCACTGCAGCAGGTGGAGGAAGCCCCCCGGAAAAGAGCGGCAGCGGGCACGGAAGTCGACGCCATTTTCCCTCCGACGAAGCAACGCCGGATCTGCTACTCCCGATCGTCCGCGATTGTTGACTTGAAAGCGAGAGACTCAAGACTCGTTTGGTTTATATAGAGGGATCGTGTCTATCCTGGACTAGTACATCCGTTGGATCAGATCAAGTGATTAATATTTTAATTTTATCTCTGATCTAACGGTCATACGTACTGATCCATGGTCCAAAGATCTCAACTGTGGTTTATAATACTTAGATATTATTAATTATAAAAATAATTTTGATTTTATTAAAATAATTGTAATTAAATTAGTAAAAAAATCATATAAAAAAAATACTCTGACACTGTGATTATTAAAATAATATTGAAATAAAGATATTTTTATATGACAGTACGATAATGTATATTTTTATTTTAAAATTATGACTATTTTAATAATTGAAGTTGCATTTTTAATTTTTACTTAAAAATAATTTAGATAATTTTCATAATGAGTCTAAGGTTTTTTTATTCATTTTGCTACCAAAATGCCTTCTGTTTATTACCAATTATATATATATAATAATAAGAGTATATATATCCGATATATATGAATATATATACTCTTATTAAAACTGAACCTCACCCAAAAAAAAAAATGTTATATTCTCTCTATGCAAGGTGAATTAAAGAAAACAAACCCAAATGCGTAGCCTCCGTCAATAGCCGTCCACCTCTACAGTAGGGACCATCCATGACTAGAAGCCTTTGTTGGTAGGTAAACATCTCCTCTCCTATTTCATATCTAATTTTTTATGTTATGTATTTGTATGGAAAAGGAAAAGTTAGAGATTAAAGAGATTCAATTGTCTTAGATGCTGCATTTATTGGTACCTTTCAAGAGGTACAGATTTGACTTAGATTCTTTTAAAATTTTTCTTGTCATTTAAATATGGTGTACTTAACTATTTATGCTTTTACTATTTGGCAGCTAGAAGATGGAAAGCATGGCTGATTTAAAACTTAAAAGCAAGGTTGATTGAGTTAAGAGATGAAACTTCATGTTATGTATTGTTATTTGTTAAGAACTATTTACTGTTAAGGATTTATAATCCATGTGTTGTGTTAAATTGTTTAATTTTATGTTTGATGGATATGTATGGTTTGTATGTTATGCATTCACTTCTACAAGTAATTTTCAAATCCTGCAATTGATGTATGTATTCACTTCTACAAGTGATTTTTAAATTCTGTAATTATGTTATTGATTCATGATTTTCAAATCCTGCAAATGATGTTATGTATTTGTATTTTTAAATTCTGCAATTGATGTTATGTATTCATAATTTTCAAATTTTGTAAATGATGTTATGTATTCTTAATTTTTAAATTCTGCTACTGATGTTGTGTATTCATATTTTAAAATTCTGCATTTTCTGTTATTTGTTCCTATTTTCAAATTCTATAATTCATGTTCAGTTGATTTTCAGTTGGTTTTCACGAGCTCAATTTCGAGCTCGATTTTGTGCTTGACGAGCTCGAGCCCGAGCTTGATTATGTGACTAACGAGCTCGAGCCCGAGCTTGATCCCGAGCTTGATTATGTGACTAACGAGCTCGAGCCCGAGCTTGATTATGTGCTTGACGAGCTCGAGCCCGAGCTTGATTATGTGACTAACGAGCTCGAGCCCGAGCTTGTTTAATGTTAACGAGCTAAGTTCGAATTAAGCTTGTTTAACTTTTAAACGAGCTATTTTCGAGCCGAGCTCGAGCTATTCGCGAGCCTTTGAATTTCATTACGAGCCGAACTCGAGCTTAAAAATTAAAGCTCGAGCCGAACTCGAGCCGAACTCGAGCTCAGAGAAAAGCTAATCGAGCCGAACTCGAGCTTCATACTGTTCGGCTCGGCTCGGTTCGATTACACCCCTACCTGCTGCTTGCCGGCTTGTGCCGCCGTGAGCGCGCAGATGTTGACCGCAGTCAATGTGTAGGTGATGGCCGACGCTACGACAAGGTAGACGAGTTCCACACAGAGGAGCTCCTTGGTGTCCCTTAGGAGGGCGGCGAGGAGTTCGGAGTAGGCGGCGCTTCTGGGGTCAGTGGTGACGAGGGCGGCGGAGATGCGGGCGACGTCGGCGAGGAGGGAGAAGGTGGAAAACTCAAAGGCAGAGAAGAGGAGGGAGCCGGCAAAGATAGAGATGAGGAGGAGGGAGGACAAGACGCGGGGGTTCTTAGCGAAGAGGGAGATGGCTTCCTTGAGGATGGTGCAGATGCTGGATCTGTATGGAGCAGGGAGATGAGCCATGGTTTAGTTTGTGAGGGATGTGCAATGCAATTGTGATCAGGGATTTTATCATTTAATTTGGTGGTGAAGAAGGACTTCACGGAGTCAACACGATTATTATTGGAACTTGTAAGCAACTTGCGTGCTGAGTCATGGTTGAACAGTCAAAGCAGCGTTGGAGAAAGAAATGGAAGTTTCTGTTATTTTTTTCTTTGATGATTTATTTATTTTACCCATTATAATTTAGAATATCGTATTTTAAGCAATCTAAGAGAAATAAAGATTTTTTTTTTTTTTTTTTCAAGATTTGAGTTCGTTTTAGGAAAAAACAAGACGTCGTCCAATAGGAGGAGAGAAGGGGAAAAGGAATGAATTTGGCAGCGAGGTTGCTTAGCTTTACCCTCTATTTGAAGTCGGAGATAGTCCCGTAGATTTTGTATCTAATAGTATTTTATCCTCCTATATAAAAATATATATATATTTAACTCTTTTCACCAAATATAAAATATGACAAAATCTTAAAAAAGATAATTATGGTCCGGTATCTTTTATCAATTTTTTATAATAATTTAAAAAGAGGAAAACATATTAAAACTAAAAAAAAGTCATAATTTCTAAATTGATGAATCAAAATCAGATGAAAATGAAACTAAGTTTATCATTAAAAATCTTCTCTCGTCGTCAAATATGACATATAATAAAATAAGAGTAATTTTAATTCATTAATTTAGATTTCTGACTTTTTTTTTTGTTTTGTATAGTGAGGGTGAAGTTTTTGACTTATTATTTCTTTTAGAGTTACTTTTTTATTGTTTATGTAGGTGTATTATAAATTTTATAAGAATCTTTACCGAAATATATAATGGTCAATTTAATGTGTCTTTTCTCTATTAAGGTTATTATAAAAAAAAATGATAACAAAATACAATGGAATAATTACCTTTTATTCATTGTAAGTCATATTTGATTAGGAGGAGGAGATTTTTTATGATTAATTTTGTTTCATCTTTATTTAATTTTGATTCATCAATTTATGATTTTAACTCTTTTTTCATTTAGCGAGGGGTGTTGAAATGAGATTTTTTATTAATTATCCCTTTCAAGATTACTATTTTTTTTTTAATTTTTATACTGATATATGTATGCATTTTATGATAGTTTTTATAAAAAAAATATAATGATCAATTCAATGTACCTTTTTGCTCATGGAAGTATTATTGAAAAATTATAACAAGGGTATAATTATTTTTTAGAAGATTTCTCACATTTGGCTTTTAGTAAAAGAGGTTAAATGATATTTTTAAATTCAAGAGGACAAAATGCTGCTTGATAGAAAATATAAAGATGTTAAAGGTATTTTAACCTTCATAGATAGCTATTCCTAGATCGATTTGAGTCAGATAGGCAGAATTGGATTTTAGAGTATAGACTCTGGAAAAAAAAATCATAAGCAACTGACTGAATAAAAATTATTAATCTCTTCAATTTGAACATGAATATAAAAAATAACCAACCTTCAATTTAGCAGAATACCAGAAAATATATATTTAAAACTCAGAATTTTAAAGAAAAGAAAGAAAGAAAATATGTTTGATAATCTAAACGGTTGAACTAAATAAATATTTTAATTAGTTTTAAAATTCTAACTCTATAAAGAAATACCAACTCTACAAAAATAATCTCAAATATAAAGTGTGAACCTCTGAAAAGATTTTATATGACATTTTTTTCTAAAACTGTGTCGTTGTGGGTTTTACCGATCATATTGATCCTGCTTCGATTCCACTATAAAAACAATTTCAAATGTTCATAGATTGTTTTGATTGAATGATACTATTCTATGATCCAAATCATTATTTAGTAAATCATGAAATTGTAGCAAAAGCTCATTATACTCGCGTCAAGCGCTCTGCACAACTCATTTTCTAGTTATGTGAAAAAGTTAAATCACGAGATCATCTGATCAAGTTATATGAAAGAAGGTAAATTACAAGATCAACTGATAGACAATCACAAAGTTAGTAAAGAGTTGGAGGAATTATTGTTTTCCTCAAGATATGTGTCCATTGGAATTTGATCCCTCATCACATTGTAGTTATACCCTTTAGTCAACTAGGCATCTTGCCGACTAATACCCAACATAAAATAGTAGAAAAGGTGGAATCTGCCACCTCAGCGGCTCCACACAGTTGGCCCCACAACCATCTGTGAGGAAGTAAATTTGAAAAATATAGTTGTCCAGTAAGATTTTTTTACTAGGCTTCACTGAAATTCAAACTCTTGCTATATATAACCCCACCATAAAAGAAAACATGGAAGATGATTTGGAGACCAAGAGATTTGGAATTGTGATGGTGAATGCCTCCTCCCTCTCTCCCTCCATGTGAAAAATAATTAAAAATTAAATTAAATTAAAAATATAGTAAGATTTGATTAAGAGTTGGGTTATAATATTAATAGTAAAAAAAATTTAAATTGATTTTTTTAAATTTTACACCGGATATATAAGGTCCTTTAGGATAATATCTATGATGTACATAGAAAGTGATGTGTCCGTTCACGAGAATTTTTTGAATTTTTTATTGTCTAAATTTTAAATTATCTATATATAATAAATCTTTTGTCATCATTTTATAATAATATTTTTACATAAATGATGTTTTTTTTTTCAAAAGTATAAATAAAATATTATGAAGATAAATGGAATATAAAAATATTTAAATGAAAATAAAAGTGTAAGATATCGTATAAAATATAATAAAATAATAAATATTATTGGAAGAATAATATTATGGAATTTTGTTAAATTTTTAGAAATTTTCTAGAGATTTATCGGAACTCGTTTGACACATTTTAAGGGGGATGTTTTGATAGTTGTGAAAGAGACTTATAAGAAATATCTAGGAGTTGATTGAAAATTCTTAACGTATAAGTTAGAATGCTATTTTTCTAAAGGTGTGTTTGGGAGAGCTTTTGAGAAGCGCTTTTTAGCTTCTAGCTGCATAAAAGCGCTTTTGAGTGTTTGTGAATGTCAGATTCTGCTTTAGCTTC
>JBBPFQ010000084.1:2050936-2063464 GCA_037974815.1 Kaempferia elegans
CTGGTATTGATGGCTGGGCTGATCTTTGTCCGGCTGGGTAATCCGACCGGGTTATCTGCCAGGTCGGCTTGTATGACCGCCTATGTGGCGTTTTTCTTGACCGGCTGACCTGGCATTTACCTTGACTCTGGCATACTGGCTGACCGGATATTGACCCCGGATCATTTACTAATCATTTTTCATTTGTTTTCTTAGAAAATTAAAATTATTATAACAATTTAGACTAAAGTTATTTTAATATTAATAAAAATTGTTAATGATAGTTAAAGATTGTTGAATTGCTGATTAAATCTGTTTGAGCTCTTATTAAAATTGCTTTAGTTTTAAAATTGAACTATTAATTATGAAAATTTTAAAAGAATATCCTAATTTTAATCAAAATTATTCTAACACTAATTATACTATTCAAACTTGATTATAATTGCTCCAATGAAATTATACTAATTTTAACCAAAATCATTATGACGTAGAGCAACTTAATTTGATCAAATTTTAAAACTTTAGAGAACTTTTCATTAATATTGTTATAACAATATTAAACTAATTGAATAAAAAAATGATGATATATAGACAATATACTCGTTTGATTATCCTTGTAATCAACATCTCACCGTAGTCTTATTTTAAAATATCTTTTTTCCCCCTTCGGCGGTGCGATGTTTAAGACATGAAAAGTTGTCACATTTTAAAATATAATCTCATTTCAAAATTCAGCGAATCTGAGCATATACCTCTCCCATATCTTAACCATTTGCACTAATGGTTAGTAGTCACCCGTGATTTACCTCATTCGCATTGACCTGAGGACGGATTAGCGGAGACATTGGGGCGAACGAATCACCTGTTTACCACATTTTAAAATATAATCTTATATAAATATTATAGTAATTACTATCTACAACGTAAAAGAAATTTATTCTAACTCAATTAAAATTATAATACATGAAATATTCTGTGTGTAATTATTTTATTAATTTAGTTAAAATCACGTTCACAATTGTTAAAACTATTTTGACCCAAATTAGAATGATTTTAATTAAGCTGGATAATGCTGACAAAGTTGATAAAAAATTTTTACTTTGAATTATTTTAATATAAAAAATATATTTTGGCCTCCGTTAGATTATTGCCGCGCGGCACAGTGGATCACGATCGTAAATTGCACCGTGGTTACAGAGAACGTTTGGCATGAGATGTGGTAAAATGGGAATTTGCTTACTTAGTATCTCTGTTAATTTAGATAATACGAATGAGATAAATTACGAATGATTATTAATTTAAAAACTAATAATCAAGATTGTTAAAAAAAACATATTCAAACATATTAAATTTAACCCCATAAATTCAGATGGAACGAATACTGGTGATTTATCGGAGAGTAGGACTTCGGAATTTTCACGGTTGGAAAAGTCCACGTGTCCCAGCGCGCGTTAAAGGATCTCAACTGCTGGATCCGAAAGATCGACGGCTACTAGAAGATGATCTGGCCGCAGGAACACGAATTAGTTCGCGACGAGTTCCACTGCGTCTCCTGCACGAACATCCCCCTTTTAATCCTCCCAATTCGATTGCCCTAATTCTGTTTTTCTTCTTCACCCGAGCGAGCAGCCACCGTAGCGCGAGTGAACCTTGCCTCCTCCCCTGCCCCGAAGATGGCCGACTACAGGAATGCCGACGATTGCCATGGCCTCACTGTGGATCCACCTTCGCGGCTGAGTCACAAAGGTCCTTCCTTTCCTCTCGGATATGGCGCGGAAACCCTTGCTTCCCTGAAGCGCCTTTATTCTTTGATGCATGTTCTATGCCTTTCGTGTGCTTGGTGCAACCTATCGATCGACGTTTCCTTTTTCTCACGCCGAGACGATGCGTTTTTTAATTTAGGGTTTTCTGTTTGTATCCCTCTGTTTTTTATTCGAGTTCGATTCACCCGATACCGTTAGAGAGCTCGGTGATCTTACTGTGATGGAGTAGAGGATGTTGCTTTTACGGATCTGCTTATATTGATCGCGTTTGCTGGAAGTCGATTTTTCCACTGTAGGAAAGGAGAAGTTTGAAAATGTTGTTTGTTTGCTCTTTCTACCTATTTTGGTTCGCCTTATTCGATCACTGTATAGTGGCAGTGCCCAATTCAGCGAGAAAAGTGGATGATGATTGAAGAGTCGGTATGACTACACTTAGGTAACCAATCAAATAGGATATTTTTATTTATTTTTTTAATTTTCTTTTATGAAGGTCGAGCTCAATCAAAATGAGCAACTCTGGCAAAATTTTCCATGCGTGCACTCAAGCATGTTAGATAGTTGAATTCCCATCACCAGCTGTTCACAACATAATTATCATTACATTTCTGTCATAGCACGTTCTACTTGGTTATCTTGGATTTCTCAAGAGTTAAGGTATATGCAATGACGGCCATGCTTTGAACTTTTAATGGAGGATTAAGAAATTGAGGTGTTATTTATGTTTGCTCGTAGACGAGCTCATTTATAGAATGTAAATAGAACATGTTTCATCATGAATGACATCAATCAGAGTTCAGGTGCCCATAGCACATCTGAGAAGCTAATTGGTGGATCTCCTCAATCTTTTTTTTTTCTTTAAACTTTTGATAACTAGACAGCATAACAATTTATTAAGAACACTTGAGCATGATGCAATTGATCATACTATTTTGCAGAATGACTTAAGTTGTCGCTAGTCGATGCACAACCTTGAACTCCACAATTCCAACTTTTTTGACCAATAGAATTGAAACACTTGAGCATGCTGCATTTCTGTTGAATGCTGACACTTGGACACGGACACTCCCATGCACTTGATATCTCGTTGAATGTGTGTAACAGATTTTTTAAAAGACACAGGCATTGAGTTTCATACCTGTATTGGATATTCAAAACTTGAGGCCACTAATGTAGCCCCAAGGTCCTTTTCATCCATTCTTTTGTTTTTAAGTTGAATAGTTGGTGACCATGTTTTACTGTTATTTGAGAATATGAAACTGAAACATTTAGTTGAGATGAAAACTACGTTATATGCATTCCTTGCATTGGCCATTTAAAGATAAGGAAATGTCTCTGGGTTACTTAAAAAAATTTAGCTGAACTGCAGTGTACTTATTATTATTATTATTATTTTTCTATTACTGTAGTATATTTGTAAAGAGCAAAAACTGCAAATGCATAGCTGTCATCACGTAATAAAAAGATTGATCCTAAAGGACTTATCCTAAAGGACGGTAAAATCGAGTATCCATTGAATTCATGAAGCAGGTTATCTAGAAAATTGATATTTATAAGAGTCTGAGAGAGAAAGAAAGAGAGTTCAGAACGTGCGAGAAGTCGAAGAGCAAATCCTAATTTAGGGGAACGATTCTATGATTTCGGTTTCATCACGATTATTGTTGACACCATAAGTTGTATTTACTTTCCTACTTCACTGTTTGTTTGCGTGCATGTGGTCTATCTTGAAATACCGATATAGATTTTTGAAATTATACCGGCGTGCCTACTCAAACTTGCCGCCTACTTTCAAGGCAACCTTACTAAGGCGACCACCTTCTCAAGAAGGCTCCTGTCACAATGCCCCATGGTCCTCTAGATGCCATCCCCTACTTCATGACGCCAAGTCGGGGCAAACTCATTAAGTTCCGTGGTAGCCAATATTGCCCTTATGAGTGTTTTGACTACTTTCGTGACCAACCCCTCATGTCTCAGTTCTTTATAGGTCAGCGATTTGGGTTCACCTTTAGGTCCTTACCCACGGCCCCTAAGATACGAAGGTTCACGGTTAATGTTACAATCATATATGCACAATAAAGTTGGATCATTAAACAAATAGATCATGCAATAGAGAAAGGTAAATAGAATTATAAAAAGCATATCAACAATTCATCGGCCTATTCCCTCTACTAGAATCTAGAGAACTACTTCGTGGAGATAAAGTTACAATCGAAAGACATTGAATTAAGTATCCTGCAACTCAAAACAGAGAGAGAAGAGAAGAGGATGCTTAGCTGAGATGGTTGTCGGTGTCTTCGGAAGGATTTTTAAGCTCTAAGGGTGGACGGAAACTTCGACGACTTTTTGGAATGATGCTCCTAGGTTCTGTGTCACTGGGAAAACCCCCCTCCTCTAAAGTCTTCTTGGGCTTTTTATAGTACTTGAAATTGACCAAAACGGTTAGAACTTTCTATAACTGTTGGGCCTCTATTGTTGCGCCATGACTGTGCTTGGTTGGGCCGTGCCATGGGGCACAGCCAGTCCAGTGCTGTGAAGAGAAGCATGACTGTGTTGGGTATTGCAATGAGAGATGGTTGTGCCAAGGGCACGACGAGACCATGCCTCGTGTTGTGAAGAAAGCCACGGGCGTGCCCGGGGGCACAACGAGGGCGTGCCAATCATGTTGCCGCTGGATGGGGCACGACTGTGCCAGGGGCACGACTGTGCCAGGGGCACTGCCAACCCATGTCATGGTCTGATTGCCTCGTTTACGTTCTGTTCTTTGTCTAACTTTGGCTGGAGGAACATGCTCACGTTCTTCATCTTAATTCAGTGGGAGGAATGCGCTCACGTCATGAAATACGGTCAGAGCATGTTCCTTGATTGCATTCATGTTCCAAGGCTTTTAAACTCCATTTTCGCTCTAGTTCTTTTCAACGAAAAGAGTAAAAATAATAAAAAATAGATGCAAATATGTGAAATATGCTCATGATATGACACAGAATTCATGCAAAACAATACTAAAAACCACACATGAAATACACACATCAATTTTGCAAGTGACAAAGGAAATTCACAAAAAATGGCCATTCATGAAAAGATAGACTTATATGATTCTTTACTCATTGTCCTTCATATAATTGGATTATCTTACTATGCTTTCATTTTACTGTTCTGTTGCTAAATATGTCATCTGATTTCTGCAGACATTCAAGGCTGTGGGAATCCTATACCTCTTTCTCCTCAATGGCTGATTTCGAAGGCAGCTGATAGTAAGGTTAGGTTTGTGGCTCTGTTATCTCTACAGAGTATTTGGACTTTCCAGTGTATGGTTAGCAATAATTTTTGCAAAGGGTGTTTTTGCTCTGAATCAATATTCTTACTGCATTTACTGTTCAGAAGGCATGTCATGTGCGCATCTATGATACACAGTCGACATCTAATGTTGAATCTTACTTGCAGGAATCAGACACTATTCTGGACAACAAGACAGATGCTCTGAAGGCATCAGTAACTGTTGATGGTTTTTCAAGTGTTGGTAAGAAAAAGGATGTCTATAGGCCTATCTTGCATGACTCGGAAGGTGGTCGCCGAGATAGGTGGCATGATGAAGAGAGGGAAACAAATTCTGCCATTCGCCAAGACCGTTGGAGGGAGGGAGACAAGGAACCTGGTGATATACGCAGGACAGAACGTTGGCCTGAAAATTCCTCCAAGCATTCTGGGGAAGTACGGCGTGCTCCATCCGAAAGATGGGTTGATTCCGGGAACAAAGAAATTGACCTGCGACGTGAGAGCAAATGGAGCACAAGATGGGGACCAAGTGATAAGGAGTCAGATAACTGGCGTGAGAAGTTGTTGGATTCTAGCAAAGGCAGTAACACGACTCCTGATAAAGGCTCACCATATTTCAATAGTCATGGAAAGGACATGAATAATCATGGAAAGGAGACTGAAGGAGATGATCACTATTCTCGTTCATGGCGATCTAACTATGGTTTAGGTCGTGGAAAGGGAGACTCATCTCATAACCAACTGCATACCCCTCTCAAACAGCCTAATGTGCAAGGCTATAGTCGAGGAAGAGTAGAGAATGGGATATCATCTATATTTGCTGGTCGAGGAAGATTTAACTCCAGTGTGAACAATAGGAACAGTGATACTTCTTGTGTTCATCTGGTTGGTTCTTTTCATGAAAAGTCTGATGATACCTCAGTACTTTCTGGTTTAAGATATAGTAGGATAAAAATGCTTGATATATATATGAAAACTGATATAAAGAGTATTAGATCATCATTTGATGAATTTGTTGAAGTTCCTCCCCTAAATGAAGTGGAAAAATTGGAGCCCATAGCATTTTCTGCTCCTACAGCTGATGAATCAGTAAGCAATTAGATGATCTCTTTCGTTGGAGTTTTTTTTTTTTTTACGTGCATCCCTTATGCTATTGATATTTGTAGGTTATCATCAAGGGAATTGACAAAGGAGATATTGTGAGTAGTGGTGCTCAAGTATCCAAGGAATCTTCCATTGGGAGGCCTACTTCAGAAGCCATCCCATCTACGCAAAGTAAATTAGGTGTCAATCTTTTCTTGTTCAGTTTTGAGAAACTGCTACACAATTGATCTTCATTATGACTGCTCAGTTTCCTTTTCCTTATATTCCTTGCACACAGATTATGACATGCCGAATGCTGCAGATAGTTATAAAGATGACAATTCTGAGGTGGAGAATTGCATCCTTTTGGAGATCCCACCATATGATAAACAACAATATCAAAATACTAGTTTGAGTAGATCTCGATCAAAAGGTATAGTCTGTTTATTCAATATTAAGGCCAAAGATTTTTTTTTTTACTTGTTCTCCATAGTTTTATGTGAATATTTTTCAGTTTATGTAGCGTTATAAATTTCATTTTGACAAAAATTATCTTGTTCATTAATTCTTGATGCGTTCTTTCTCTCTATAGGATGGTATTTATTTTGGGAGTTAAATATTGATACTTGCTACTGTCTTTGCAGACTTGGATGTTATCACTCCTGATTCTGATGAGATGGTTTCTAAAGAAAGTATCAGGCTAGTGACTGCATCACCTAGTGTTCCACAAAGATCTCAGTCAACTGGGGACTATAAACCTGGTTCTGTGCATGATAAGTATATGCGACCCTCTCATCTGCAGAAAGATATAGAGTCAAAGCATGGCCCTGCCATTACCTCTGTATTCTGCTGTAACACTGATGGAAATGCTTTACACTCAGACGCCAAAAGTGAGGCCTATATGAAAAAACAACTATCTGAGGTGACAAAGGAAACCCATCCCTTCTTTTCCAAGGATGTGTTGGCTGCAAGGAAGATGCAACTCACTTCACCAGAAAATCTTTTACTATATTACAAAGATCCTCAAGGTCAAATTCAAGGTCCCTTTTCTGGAGGTGATGTTATTGGATGGTTTGAAGCAGGATATTTTGGTATCGATCTGCAAGTTTGCCTTGCTGGTTCTCCTGCTGATACACCTTTTTCATCCCTTGGAGATGTTATGCCACATTTAAGAGCAAAGGCTGGACCACCGCCTGGATTCGGGGTGGTCAACCATGTTTCTGCAATGGGCGAGACACTCAAGGGTAAATTTGCTGTTCCTAGTAGCATTCTTAATGATCTTGGTGAATATGATGTGCTTAAAAATGGAAAAAAGGACACACATATTGTTGCAACTGAAGCACAAAATCGGTTTTTGGAGTCTTTGATGTCTGGTAATATTAGCAGTTCAACTTCAGAAACTTTGTCTTTCGGTAGAGGTTAGTTTGTGTAAAAACATATTAACACAACTATTGTTTAATCCTTGTGATGTTTTTCCTAATATATTGCATGTATAATCATTACCTTTCCTCTTGTCCTGGCATGCCTTCATATAATTATGTTTGTTTTAAATTCAGGTATGCAAGAATCCGGTGGGACTGCTAGTTGTTTGCCTTCTGTGGTTGGAGAAAGTGGGAAGGATACTAATTACCTCTCGCTACAAACCAGGTTGGAGAGACAAAGGTCATTAGCGAACCCTGTCTCATATTTGTCAGTTAGTGACCCATCATCAGTTCCTAGCCCCAAAACAGATTTGATTTCAGAATCTTTACCACAGGCTAAGCTGTTTCCGTCAGTTGTGGACTCTTCTGATCAAACTCCTAAGCCCCAGCAATTTGACTTGCTGTCCCTTTTGCATGCTGGTGCTGATAAGTCGGTTTCGCTAACTGGTGGCCATGGCGTACCTTCTTTTTCAAACTTTTCAAATGTTGCAACTGTAAATAATCTCCTTCATGCTGGTGCTGAGCTTCCGGCTGAGGTATTGAGTATGCATTATAATCAACATTTGCCATCTCAGATTAGATTTGGAGGCCAGCAGCAGGGTTTCCAGCCAGCTAACCAACCTTCATTACCTAATTTAATATATCAACACAGTGATTCTTCTTTTGTTCCACCTCATAAATTTCTTCCATCTGAGATGCACCAGGATTCACGATTGCAGAGTTTGGCGCAACAACATTATCTTCTATCTCAACTGCATTTGCCATCTCAGGTTCCTTCTGCTCAATTACCATTGTTAGAAAAGTTTTTATTGCTTCAGCAACAGCAACAGCAAGAGCAGCAGCAACTCTTGATACAGCAGCAGCAGCAACAACATCAGCAATATCAGCAAATGCTTTCAAAAGTTGTTTCCAGTCATCAGTCTCAGCAACAGCTCATTGATTCTTCTTATGGACAAACATCTGTTGCCATGCCAATAGGCAAGATTGCTATGGATCATGTTATGCAACACACAGGTGATGAACAATTTCAGATTGTCCAGCAGTTGCCAGCTGCTTATGAAGGTAGTGAACGAGCATCATATTATTATGATACTAACTTACAAAATTCTCTGGATGAAAGTTCATTGAATTCTGGACCTCCATCTATGCCTATTCCACTTCGGATTCTTGACCAAACAATTACTTCAAAGGAATTAGATACTCAATTTGTGATGGATAATGTTGCTAATCTTCCAAACACCAAAACAAAACAAGAGATGATAGACGGTTCAAATTTCTCTGAGGCTCGAGGGGGTTATGAGGAATTGGGTTTTGAATCCCAAAATATTACTCAAAGCTTGAGTGGTGCTGAGAAAGAGCAAGAGGTGGCAGTAGTTTCTCAGGTTCAAGAATTGGCACCGCTAGGCCTAGAAGAGAGTCAACTGTCTGCAGATTTTCTACCTCCTACGCCAGATCTTGCACCTGATATCGATATTTCTTTTCTAGAGCTCAATGACCAAAACAACGATCAGTCTGTTCCTAATAAAACTGTAGAAACACAAGAAAGGAAAAAAAGTTCTGAGAAAAAATCTAAGAAGCAAAAGAAATCCAAGACAAAAATAAATTTAGATGCTGGGAAAGAATTGTCCAATTTAGTTTCTAGCCAGACATCGCATGTGGATGAAGTTGTTAGTGCAATTGCTAATGAAGCTAAATCTGAATCACTGAATGATGTTTCTATTGCAGTTACTACTGAAATGTCTGAATCACATAGTTCTCCAGTGCCATCGCATGCAAATCCTGTACCTAGTGAACCAAAAGATGAAGAAGTCAATGCAAGTGCAGTTGCTACACTGGCATTCAATCCAAGGGTATCATCAACTCAGTGGGCATGGAAATCTGCTCCAGGGTTTAAACCTAAATCTCTGTTGGAGATACAACAGGAGGAACAGCTGAAGGCACAAAGAGTAATGGGTTCTGAAACTGTTGCTGTGACACCTGCCGTAGTTGCTCCATCTCCAGCCTCTCGGTCATCAATCACTAATTTGGAAAATAAGCTATTCAGGGATACTGTTCTTGAATCAAATGCACTCTTTATCAATTCTGCAGATCCTCTTAAATCTAAGAGCAGGAAAAGCAATTTGCATGATTTATTGGCTGAAGAAGTTTTGGTTAAGTCAAATAAGGATATTGAGTCTTCAGCTAGCAATCCTCAGAATTCACTTCTATCACCACCATCACAAGGGCAAGCGCATGTTGATGCTTCTGCTATTGACGACAATGATTTTGTTGAGGCAAAAGACACTAGAAAAGCTCGCAAAAAGGTATCAAAGTCAAAAGCTGTTGGAGCCAAGATACAACAACCAGTTAGTTCTGCTGAATTGTCTGCATCTCCATCAACTGTTGAAAAGGATAAAATTACACGCCAAGTACAAGGAAAAGAATCTTTACCAGCTCCCCCTGCTGCTCCATCATTAGGAGATTTTGTTCTTTGGAAGGAGGATCAATCAAGCTCTGTTCCTCCACTAGCATGGTCTATGGACTCTAAGAAGCAGCAGAGACCGATGTCATTAAGAGACATTCAAATGGAACAACAGAAGAGGTCTGGAACCACGCAGCAACAGCAGGCTCCAATACAAACTGCTAAAGTTCAGCCAAACCATGCAAGTCGCGGAAGTGGAACTTGGCAGTTTAGCGGATCATCGGCATCTAACACTGCATCATCTGTTCAGTTTGTTTCAGAAGTTTCAAATCAGACAAAATCTAGAGCTGAAGATGATCTATTTTGGGGGTTGCCTGAGCAATCGAAACCGGAACTCAAAAAGTATGTTCGTTGTCATTTCATCTATCTAATAATCTGTTCTAATTGCCATGATTTTTTTGGGACACCCTAATCAGTTCTTCAGTTTATATGATTGTAGATGGAGCAATAAACTCTGTAGTTTTACAAGTGAAATAAAATATTCTTGAAGTGTGAGGGTAGACTGAGAGTTGACCACTAAGTACTTTATTTTCATAAGTTCAGTTATTAGAGTAAGGAATGAAGCTGCTTTAATGCAGTTAGGAGATCTGTAGTTAGCCACGTGTAGATTTCCATGGAGGGATAAGGTTGATATCTGTAGCTGAAATAGTCAGAACTAGCACAGCTTCTCATGTGGCAAAAGGGCATACCAATTTGCTGTAGTCACTTTGAATCCTTGATACAACATCGGCTTGTCCCATTTTTCCTGGAATGCCAACATTTCTTTATATTATTTTTAGATAATAATGTGGTGCATATTATGTTTATTCAGCCATTGGATAAGTGACATTGAAGATGGTTCTTAGTTGCTACTATTTGTGGATTCCTCATAATTCTTAATTTCAAAATAATATGGATGAGTTATACCTAGCAGGTCAGGCTTCCCTCCAACCGAGAGCTCTGTCAGCAAGGCAGCTAAAGGCTCCACCTTAAAAGGAGTTTCTGGGGCAGGAACAGGGCAGAAGCTTGTTGGAAGTAGAGGCATGGAGTATTCTCTTTCCTCATCCGTGCCCAGTTTGCCAACTCCGAAGGGCAAGGGCATGTCTGCTACAAAGAACTCAGGTAATGAATCTATTTATCAATGCAACCAATGACTTGCTTGTCCGAGTTTCTGTTTCTTACCATTTTTTTCCCCATTTGCAGAGGCGAAGGAATTCCAAGGTTGGTGCGTGAATGAGTGGATCCGGCTCACAGGGACTAATGGTATTTTTACAACTTCCAAAGAATTCTCTTAGTTTCTCTGCGTGGTCAAGTAATCAGTACTCTATTTTTTTTACTTGTGTATCAGACACCAGTTTTCTGGAATTTTGCATAAAGCAATCAATGTCGGAGGCCGAGATGCTACTGCGAGAAAACCTTGGTTCTCTGGACCGCAATCATGATTTCATCGACAAGTTCCTCAACTATAAAGAGTTCTTGCCTTCAGATGTCCTCGAAGCTGCCTTCCAGCTGCAGAAGTCCCACCCTATATCCGTGGAGAATTCGGGTCACCGGAATCCCAATGCTGCAACTGTTCCTGATGCTGGTGAAGGCTTGGATGAGGCAGTCGAAGGGCAACCCAAAGGACGAGGGAAGAAAAAGGGAAAGAAGGGGCATAAAGTGAGTTCTGCGCTCTTGGGTTTCAACGTGGCCAGCAACCGGATAATGATGGGTGAGATCCAGAGCCTCGAGGATTAGGATAAACACTGCGGATTAGTTGGACAGGATTTAGAGTTTTTGAGTGTACATACCTATTTAGTTAACATTTTGTAAATTTCTTCCTTTTTTTAGCAGCATTTCCCCCTCACTTGATCTGTGCTCCATGTACTTGAAAAGTAGCTCGGAGTTGCATGAATTTTTGCAAGGAAGCTGCTAAAGTAAGCCATGGCTTCTCTACAAAGCTTGTTCTAGTTACCAGAACCATTAGTCGCTTATGCTCTGCTTTTCCTGATGAACGGATTAGAGAAACAATGGATGTTCATACAAGAATTGAGATATTTTTCTGTTTACTTGATATAAAATGAAAGAATACAGAATTTAAAATCCGTCAATGGATCAAATTTTGGTTGATTTTCTTCCTTACCTATTTAACTTGTTGGTGTTTGTCATTTTCTACAGCTAGCCGAGCAGCAAACTGTGGGCTTGTCGTTATCTTGCAGCTGCAGGTTAACCATGAGGTCCATGAGCCTGTGGTTAACTTGCCAGGAGTTGTTCCCTCGTTGCTCTTCCCACATTGTCAGTTTTAATCCTGTCTCACATTTTGTTTTTCCCTTATATATATGAGTACGGGGCAGATTGCTATTATAGGATAAAAATTTGAATCTCATCAAAGTAGAGGAAAAAAACTTTTTCCACAATGAATTACAATTTCTATATTTACTTTTTCACATATGCCCGTGAGACTGATAATGTGGGGCCATTTAGATAATAAATTCTATCTTTTACGAGAAAGATCCTCTGGATCATAATCCCTGGTCTATTTCTGGATCAGTACACATCAGCCGTTGGATCAGATCAATCCAACGGCTGATGT
>JBBPFQ010000084.1:2067062-2080854 GCA_037974815.1 Kaempferia elegans
GAAGGTCTTGAGAAAATGGAAGGGAAACTAGATCTAGGTTTAGATCTTGAAGAGGGGAGAGTGCTTAGACGTTAGAGGAGAAAAGGATAATGGTAAGTGATCAAGATTGGAGAAGGGGAAGCGTTTGAAGTTGGAGGAAGAAGGAAAGGAGAAGAAAGGCGGTGTGGTTGTGTCTTGAAGTAGAAATACGCACGAGCCCTAGTTTATTTATGGGAAGAGGACCATG
This sequence comes from Kaempferia elegans, assembly GCA_037974815.1. Classification (NCBI taxonomy): domain Eukaryota; kingdom Viridiplantae; phylum Streptophyta; class Magnoliopsida; order Zingiberales; family Zingiberaceae; genus Kaempferia; species Kaempferia elegans. Next base: position 2,067,289 of record JBBPFQ010000084.1, read on the forward strand.
CACAGTGGTGTTGTGAGACATGGCTTGGTCATGGGTTTGGCCAAAATTGGAAGGCATGGCCGTGTCTAATGACACAGTCAGCATAGGATTAAGTTCGACTTTGTTAATAAGTAGAGAGTCTTAACGATATCGTCCATTGCTTATTTTGGATTCTCTGGACATGTTAAAATGTAATAAGGAAGAATTGATTTTAAACCCTAGTGGGCTTATGTTGAGCCCGGTATGAATACATATTAGGTCAACATTGAGAATGTATAGTTACATATTGGGCCCAAATTGAAATTGATATTTATGTATGCATGTAAAAAGAGAGACGAGAGGAAAGAGAAATGCTAAAAGAGAAAGTGTGTGAGGAGAGAAGAGAGGTTGCATGTATTAGAGAGAGAAAATAGGAAAGAGAAAAGAAAGTGAAAAAAAATAAGAATTAGCCTGAGGTGTGGAATGAGAAGAGTACAAAATTAAGTATGTCTTTTAATAAATATTAAAGTAACAACGTCTTTTTGTAAATTCAGAAACTTATGTGTGACTTTTGGTAAATTACTGAATTAATTTAGTAAAAATTGATTCAGTGACAATTGCCTGGATTGGACAAAGGGTAATATAGTAAATATCAAATTTAGTTATAGTATTATTTAGATTGAACAAAAAAATATTAGGTTATGTATTATTTTCCATAACCTTGATTATGTGATTACCTAGTGATTACTAGGTAATCACATAACTAAGGATATGCATGATAATTTGAGTCAAATGTATCTAAAGGCAAAATTTAATTGGGATAACCTAGAGCTTATAAAAAAAACAAATAAAAAAAACAATTACACTAGGTGGGCATGGAGTGTGCAACATATGATGGGCATAGCAGTTTGATATGGTACCTGACTCACTTCGACACCTTGTTTCCGAGATTGAGATGAATCGGAGAGTCCGAAAATTATATGGGACCCCAAGTGACTTTCGAACGTTCCAATTCATCTCAGTCTTAGAAATGAGACACAGAATTAATTAAATCAGATACTATATCAACTCCTTTTATTTATTTTTATTAATTTATTTTGATCACTCAATCAAAATTACCAATCAAAATATATTTGGCTACTAATTTTTTTTTAAAAAATATCAATCTTTTTTCTAGCTGATAATTTTATCTATTTTTACCGTAAATAATATTTACCAACCATGATTAATGAGTCACAACATCTAGCATAACTTTAATTAATTTTATACAATTTAACCATCATATATACACACAAACCCTAAACACCAACGTTTAATTTATTTAGGAGGTTGCAACTTGCAAGAAGAAAATTTTATTCTATGCAACGATTCTACATGTTTGATTTTATGAAAGAAATTAAGGCAAAAAAAGAGTGTTATTTATTCTTTTACGAAAGAATAAAAGAAAAAGGAGATGTTACTCAAAGTGAAGATCTAGAGAATGATCCAATCAGTCATGGGCAATAATAATAATAATAATACTTTTAAGATATGTTTTCTTCTCTTGCACTAGCTATTGCTTTTTTTTTTTTTTTTTTTGTGAAGAGAAGGTTCAAAGAAATTTCCTTGCCTTTGGCTTCTTCTTTACTTTTCCTTTTGGGATGAATAAAATAATAATAAATGATAAATTCAAATTAATAAAATTCAATTTCTAAAATTAGAATACGCAAACCCACCTATTTATCATAATTAATCATAGGTAATTAATTAACATTAACTATAAATTAGATTTTTTTATGAATTAATAAGTCTTACATTTTTTTAAAAAAATATAAACTAAAAGTTTCCAAAATATCAAAATACATCCATATTCTCCATTATTTTTTTATTTATTAATTTGGTGCTCATGATTAGACTTAGAAATAGTCAAGATTCTAATAATTGAATAAAATCTCCAAGAATCTGATTTCGGTCAAACCGATCGATCTCTAGTTGAAATATTCTTGTACTTGTCGACTCACAATTACGACCCTAATAATATTTTATTATTATTTTGAGTGAAAAACATTTTATAAAATCCGAAATAGGGATAAAACAACATGCACATATATATTTGATTTATTTCTCATTCTTTAATGAAAATGATCAAGTTTTATATTGTCAACCCATGTGGAATGACCACTTCAATCTAGCTCCAAACTAAATATTTATTTAAATTTAATTGATATAATTACAAGAATATCAACAAAACATAATTCATGACAAATTTCTTTTACAATCCTAATTTACAAATCTATTTGTAGATATGTGTGTGTATGCATTCACCTTGCCCTTGTTAAAAGAAAGGGTATGGATCGCGATATGCGACTAGCAACTAAGAGGTCGAGTGGGCAAACACGTTGAAGAAGCGAGGCTTAGCCACCTCCGCGCTAACCGATCCACTTCCTTTGGTGCCATTGCTATTGCCACCCTCATCATTGATGACCTTTTTGCACGAAGAGCATACCACTAAGGCCGTGTGAGGCGGTTGAGTGAGCCGTGTTGCGGAACAGTTTGTGGACTTGAGCTCATGTAACTCCTTTCTCAACCTCTTGTTCTCTTCTCTAAGTGTGTCGCAACACTTCCTTAGAATCTCACGCTCCACTTGAGTTTTCTTCAACTTAGTTCTTCCAATTCGATAACAACAACAACAATAACAATAATAATGATAATAATATCGACTTTTAATAATATAATTAATAAATTACTTACCTTGCTCTCCTGTTTTGGAACCACACTTCTACTTGTCTTGGCAAAAGCTTCAACTGCCGGGCTAACGCTTGCTTTTGTTTCTGAATTAGATAAGGAATCAAAACCAAATCAAAATTAGTCAATAAAGTTATCGAATTATATGTATTTTCACCATCACAGAGATGATCTAATTCGATAAGTATAATTGAAACTAATCGTAACGGAATTGAGAGTGGAATGCTCATTGAACATGTCTTCCAAAAGGGCAGCTTGCTCCTTGGATAGCCTCAGTTTCTTCCTCGCTCCTCCTCGGTCGCCAAGACTAAGAGCCGGGTCGTCGGGCTTAGCAGCTGATGAGCAACCCTCAAATATCGGTCGCCGCGGAGGATCGGGATCGCAGAAGCTGAGTTTGAGAGAGAGGGTGGTTTCTGAGTAGGATGGTTCATCATCCATGGAGTATAGTCAGTGAATTGGAGGGGTTTTGGTCGTTTGTTGTGGGCGAGGGAATTATATTGTGGGATGAATATCAAGTGGCACAGCTCATGACATAAGATGGCAAATAGGATTGTAGTTAGGATTAATAAAAAAAGAGAAGAAAAACGATAATTAAATGAATGAATAAACAATTAATTCTTCTCCGATCGAGTGAAGGGGGCCCTTTCGATCGGCTAGTTTGAATTGAAGGCCTCCTCTACACGAGTCGATCGAGTTCGGATCGAGATCAAACACGTACATGTCTCAATCGATCATTGCCACCTCTATAAGAGAGGCGAAGAGGATAGCTTCTTCACAAACGGTGTCTCTTTCTCCTATTGGCTACTCAACGATAATTAGAAATTAGAGGAAGGAAAAATAAATCAGTAACTTGAAATTAATGGCAAATTGTAGTGATGTTTGATTAAGACTTTGGTGATAGCTTAGTAAATTAATTAAACATGGCAACCATGATGGATTAATTGCCTGTCCACCAATTTATTAGTTGGTTTAGATGTGTTTTTGCGAGATTAATTATTAACATGCATGAATCAAGGAGTTGGATTTGAAACACAACCGATAAATAAGAACACAACCGATAAATGCTTAGGGTTTGTTCAAGATTGATAAAGAAGGATAAGGCAACTAATAAAGGAGAGGTTGCACAAACAAACACACTATATAATAAGAAATTATATTTAAAAAACATAATAAAAACAAGAACTCTAAAAGGTTCAAAGAAGGTTTTATAATACTAGGGATTAGGTGACGGTCTAAAATAAATAATACAAGTTAATCGATGATCATGCACACACTTGTGTGGTTTAAACATCCCCTACATCTTAATTTAAATATTTTAATCACTTCTCTGTGAGAAGTAATAATTAACTCATTTGTCTTTGATTGAGTGGCAATTGTTAGGTAATTCAACCATCATTAATTGATTAAGTCTCCTTCCTAATCCAATAATTAATCGAATAGTTACACCATTAGTTGCAAAGAAGGTAGGAGATTAAGTACTCAAAAGACAAGGTCAATGGTCAGCTATAATAAAACTTATTGCTTGCTTAATAACTAAGCTTAATTTATTTAAGATTATGTCTAGCTATAAATTCATATATAAAATGATAATTATGTTTTTATTATGGATGAATATCTTTCCTCCCTCAACAAGAAGCTAATTAGAAAAGAGAACTTAGACCATTGTAGTATGATAGAATTCACTTTCTAATTGTCCAACAACCTAACTCATAGGGCACCTTATATTGACTAGCAATCATATACAAGAAGTCATTATCAATAATTAATGATCTAGTTAAGTGTGAAATGTACATATCTCAATCATTTTCTTTGCCTTTTCTTCACTATTTCATGTTGGAGGATATGCACTACAAAATTACAAACAAATAAAAGTTGAAAGCTAAAATAAAGAGATAGACGAAAGTATAAGCAATGAATTCAATCACATTTTGGCACGAAATTGACCTCCAATTTGGTTCAATCATTCCTTTAATTTACTTTTCTTTATTTTTGAGAGTGGTCTTAGTCATCCAAATCTTTCTAATAAAGATATATTATTATATTATAATAATGATAATTATTCAAATGTACATAACATTTTCTTGCATTAAATGTATATATTATTACTAGAAATACAAAAGTCTACTCATTTCTTAATCATTTCCCTTGTTAATTAATAAATTGTTATAGTTGATTGTTTTAAATTATTACCCTAAAATATTAGTCATAATGGTGCTTTGTATAATTTATTTTACATTTAAAAAATCCCATAAAATGGTGGGAAATAATTAAATACAAGAACAAGTAAGTTTAATGTTAGGGTATATGTGTATATCATGCGCAAATATTAATTCCTTGAATTATGAACAAGGAATTATTAAAAAAAATATAGTGATTGAGATGTTTTTTTTTAAAATATTTGTTAGATTTATTTTAATCATGACATGCATTGAAGTTTGGACATTGTACAAGGCAAGAGTCAATGGAGTAACATTGCAAGGAAATCAAATTCCATTAAAAAGTTGGATAGATACAAATATACTAATAAAATAATAATAATGGTGATGATTATGTAAACCCTAAACCACTAACTTGCTAATTACTCAACGAGATAATAATGGGTCAAACACATATTATGATTTTTCTTAAATATAAAAACAAGCACATCATTATCTTTATTTAGTTGAGTAACTCAACAGTGGCAATGCTCAAGAATAAGTCCATAAGAGTTTTCAAGCTTCGAAGAAAATTCGAAAAAAAAATATTAAGAATTATGAGAAGAATTTTAAATGTAAATAAACTTTTAGGATGAAATTTCAATCCCTCACTTTTATGTTTGTTGACAAATCTTGTTCTCTCACTTCTTTAATTATAGAGTCTTCTTCAAGAACACAATTGATGGCCCTTTTCACTAGAATCATATCAAACAAATGGCATTCAAATGTGGAAGATATTCAACACTTTTGACTAAATTTAATTTTTCATTTAATTTGATCATAAAGTCCAAATTCTTGAGTGGAAATTATATGAGAATTCTAGATGCATTTTTCTATGGTCCTCTTTGATGAGCTCATAAGTACTCAAAACATGAGCCATGACTGAGAGCCCTCTATGTGAAGATTATAGTGTTGCTTAAAGAATCTATCGAACGTATAGCAAACAGCCAACTTAGAGTGATGCAACCCGGTCCTAACATTTAGGAAGCCAAGGCAAAACGATAAAAATATATCCCTAATTTTTTTTTAATAAAGGAAAACTCATTTACAATGTTTTTTTTATCTTTTATATATGTAAAGTCGTCTATAATATTATTATTTTTAAAACTTTTTAAAATCTCTTTTTTAATAGATAAAGTTACTAATCTATTCAATCTTTTTTCCTTTTTAAAATTATTTAAAATTTTAAATCCTAAATATATATATTATCCCCCATCAGTACTTAAATTTTTTTTAATTTTAATTTTTTTTACTTGAACACTATAACTCAATCAGCCTAAACCCTAATGTAAAATCTAATTGGGAGCTACAAATAAATAAATAATAAAATTAAAAAATATTATTAGCAACCTAAATATATGCTCCGTGATCACCTAATTTTTTTTTAGTTTTAAATTTTTTTAAACTTAAACATTATAACCTAACCCCTAAACCCTAAAGGCAACATCTAATTGGTTTAACCCCAAAGCTAATTTTTTTTTTAAAAATATTGAATGAATTGAGGCGTTTGGATTCAATGTAGACGTCTCGACAACTATCGTGAATGAAATCCATAGGGCTTCATCCGTAGCATAATAAATGTGTACATATATATACATGAATTTTTAAAAAGTATGGGCCCTCTCAAAACTTTAAGTCCTAGACAATCGTCCAGCGTGGCCCGGCCTCTGGGCGCCGGAGCTGAGTGAATGTCCTGAGGAGGATGTTGTGAATTATAGTTATGCAGTGCCATCATCTTCGACTTTGCTCCACAACACCAACAATGATCTCATTCACCGTTGCATTTGTATTGCTATCGGTGATGTGTGATGCGAGAACTACCAAATGGTCGATAGATCGGAGCTCGTGGTTGGCGTTGCTTTCTCAAGGTCCAGCACTACCGTGTAAGGCATCAGGTTGTGCTTTAAATCGGCAGTCTCCTGAAGGGGGTTGTGGTGGGGTAAAGACGATTACAAACCTCCTCCAAGTTGAAGTGTTTGAATCGTGTAAAGAAGTGATACTTATCTATCTATCTAAATAATTAAATTTGTTCGATATATAGTTATATGATGTCACCTAAGTATTTAATTAAGATTGCAAATGAGGCATTAAATGTCGATAAATGCCAATGTGTTAGCATACGGCTAAACTTAATTGGCATATATAAATATAGCATAATTTCTAAAGATTGAGTTGTGTTCCACATATATAGCTTCCAATTAAGTTCTATCTTCTTTTCATTAAGGGGTTGTAATCTTTTCATTGTTCGATTGTTCTTGCAATTGGTTTATAATCTGGAAGTTTCATAAACTAAAGACCCACCTTTGATTTCTTTTTTAAAATATAATATTTTATGATTGTTAAAAGTTTTGTTATTTTTGCAAGGATATACAAGAAATCAAGAATAAGCTCATGTTTTTTAATTTAAATATGAATTGGAACACATGTTAATTGTCTAATTACTTTCACTCATGTAATTAGTTGTTTATCTTATTTCCTATCAGATATAATAGGACATAGTATTTGTATGAGAATCATCCTTCAAGCTAGATAGCCATCTCAATTGAGTGTTTGTCTTTAATTTTTAGTCGTAGTCTTTTTATTTGCCTAAGAGAAAGGTGTTTGGGCCAAAACACTTCTCTTAGTTGGAGGTGCAATTAACCTAATTGGGGAACAGATAAAGAATCTAACTCTTAGGCAAATCGTAAAGACATGATGATATTGAATAAGTTGCAAAGTTGTGTGTGACATGTATTATGGAGTTCACCTATTAGGGAAAGTACTCATATAGTACTCTTAAATTGATGTTAGGTAAAATAGCGATTATCCTTCAACCACAGTCCTTCATATTTTTCAAAAAAAATTATTTAATAACTGAGGATAATTCTTCATATTAAATAGCTAAATTCATATTTATATAGACTCTAAACTAAGACACATCCCAACATATATACCCCAATTCTTAACTTATAAAAAAATGAAAGGAATCCTAACAAAAAGAAAAAAAAAACTCACAATCCTAAAATTCCTAAACGGACTCAAAATCTAAAACATATAAAAAAAATAGAAATTATCAAAAATATCAAAAATTCCTTAAATACTAAAAGAATGAAAATTACCAAAAAGGAAACTTCAAGCAATCGCTAACACTTAGATTTTATTTGGTATCCACCTCTTTAAGGTGACTAATCTAATAGTCAACTTTCCTTACTCATAGATACACTATGAAAACCTCCTTTCCGAAGGCGGAGAAGACTCGTGCAATCTCAAGAATAAGAAATACAAACAAGAAACGTAAACCACGTTACAAAGAAATTGAATACAACTTTACAACATGAACATTTGCCCTTTTCTTACTTTGGATTACCTCTTGGTAGTAGAAAATGCAGCAATACTTTTCTTCCAAACACCCAAGAATCGGTGTAAGAAATGTATCCGAGAGATACTTCGAAATGTCCACGAAAACTTTTTTCTAGGGTTCACTCGACGCCTCCAATCGATTCAACCTTCTTGTAATCGATTGCCAAGTCAGCTGACCGTTAGAACACCTATAGAACAACTCTTTTTTAAACTCTTAATCGATTGGTGAGTCATCTCAATCGATTCAGAAGCTTCTATTCAATTTCCCAATTGGATTCCTAAGCTTATGTTCCTTCGCGACACTAGCCAATAGATTGTCTTGGGCTAAATCAATTGATCATTCAATTCCCCAACCTGTTGGGGTTGCAAGGTTGTAAACGTAGTCCTACATTGAAAACATATGGGAAAGATCATGAATTTATAAGATAAAAATATATCCATTAGTATGAGGTCTTTTGAGTAGAGGCCAAAAGTAAACCATGAGGGCTTTTGCTCAAAGTAGATAATATCATATTATTTGTGGAGATATATGAATTCTTTCGGATCCTAACATTTGTTGTAAGAACAACTTGTAAGAAGCTTCTCGACCGCCTCTAAAAGGTATATGAAAAGATGGAGGGAGATCAGTAGAAGTAAGGCCTTGGAATAGTCGCTTAAGAGGCGGATATCAAATAAAATCTTAAAATTGTACATCTAGAGTTAAGTTTAAATCAAACTCACACGGGTCCTAACTCTAAGTGTCTTTCATTTAAAATTATTAATAACAATATTAACTTCAATAAATAAATAAATGCGCCATTAATATTATATATTTTTCCATCATTAATTAATCGACATTGTATTTTAACTATATGATTGACTAGAAATGTTGTGACAAACAAAGGTTCATTGATTGGTTCTACACCCAAAACATACGCCAAGTTGTTACAAATCTTGTCCTGACTTTGCACACTTCTTTGACTCGTTCAATCACAGTGTCGCAATCTTTGGACTCATTGGCTGGCAAGGTCCAAGTGATCGATGTTTTAACTAGAACCAAGCAATTAATGGCATTCGAATTAATTACGAAGATATTCAATCCCTCATTTAGTTTCATCCCAAAAAACTTCAAAATTCTTGAGTGGAAATTAACCATTAAATTCTTAATACATTTTTCCACACGAAATCGTGACTTTCGTCGCACCTCGCCTTATTCGATGGGATCATATGTCATTCATGACTAAAAAACTCTCTATATATAAGGGTACGTTGCGCATATCTTTAGGGAGATAGAATATGATCTGAATTATATATATAGCTATGGAGTATGATCGTCTTCGTCTTGGCTCAGCAACTCCAAAGATGATCTCCTTTGTCGTCGCTTTTTTGCTCCTTTCAATGATGTGCAATGCGAGAGTAGCAAAACGGTCGATAGATCCAATTTCGTGGTTGCCGACGTTGCTTCCCCAACGCTATGCATCACGGTCCAAGTTGTTTCCTCTAAGGCGTAGGCTAATTAATGCTGGATCAGAAGGTTGCGATAGTGGGTTTTGTACTGCAACACAAAACAATGAACCTCCTCCAGTATAGTACCCGACAAAACACCATATAGGGACAATTGTCCTAATTGTGGCGATTGAATTATAGAAAAGAAATACCTATCTATCTATCTAAATATTTAGATAGATATAATCATGTTTCATTCATGTTAAAGATTGAAGGAGTTTGTGTTTTTTTTTTCTTTGTTTTTTTTTTAGTGTTTCACTGAGCTTTCAAGTTCTATATTTTCACTTAAGGGTTGTAATCTTCTAGCGTTTAATTTGGTGTATCGGTTTATTTATAATTTTGGAAGTACTTTATAAGCTAAAGCCTCACTCTTGATATTTTTATTTTAGATAAACTAAAGCCCCACACATGATATTTTTTTAATTATAATATCAGTTTTGTTATTTTTGTTTTTAAGTATATTCAAGAATAAGCAGTAAGCTTCTTACGATGGATTATATACAAATGTTCATTGGCTTGCCTTCACTCATGTTAACTGCTTATCTTATATCCTATGAAAATAGTATTTAATTTTTAATTGTACATGAATCATCCTTCTTCAAGTTGCTACGGACTTACAAGAAGGGAGGTTTGGAAAAAAAAGAAAGGAAAGAAGAGATAACACCTACATAATTTTCCAAAAGCAAAAAAGAAAATTTTATTTAATATTTAAGGATTATACCTGAAGCAACTAAATTGATATTATTTATATAGACTCTGACTCTAAGATTTAACGAAAGGAAAAAAAAAATCTAACATATAGACTTCAATTCATATCTTGTAAAAGAAATGAAAGAAATAACAGACTCAAAATATAAAAAGATAGAAATTATCAAAAATACTTAAAATTAAAAAGAAATCCAAAATTATCAAAAAATAAAAATAAAAATTACTAATAATAATAATATAAATCTTCGGATCCTCCTGCATCAGTCGTCGCAGGTTGAAAAAACTTGTCCTTAAGTTTAGAGTAGTGTGAGGTGATAGCATAAGAGGAAGATCATCGGATATCAACTCGAAAAAAATCTACTAGTAGTTGCTAGACTTTGAGAATATTCGACTATCTAGATGCGACTTTATTTTAAAACAAGAGAAGTTACTATAGGATCGTTGAGTATGAGGTGAGGGAAGGTGAATCTGTTGGTGCAGTAAGCATCAAACGATCGAACCTAAGTTTTAATAATGACAAAGGGCTCAAAGTAAAGGTTTGTTGTTGATCTAACAAGTATGCTTAACTGTGCAGGAAAGTCCTAAGTAGCTTAGGTAAGGTAAAAGACCTAGTGTATTCTGGGCAGGTAGAAATCCCTAGTTACGACTAGGCAACGAAGTCCTGGTTTGAGAGACTGGGGAATGTGAGCATATAATAATCCAGCATGCTCTTTTATTTTTTTAATTAATCTAGATAAATGAGTGGAATTAGTCTAGATAAGATTTCCTAATTTCAAGGGATAGAAGTTGAATTAGTCTAGATCCTATCTTTTAGTGGAGTTTATCTTTCCTATGTTTAAGGGTTTTATGGTGTATTTAAAGGGATGTAGAGGTGTGTAGATCAGTGCTCAATTGTAAGTTTCTTTTCTATCTAGTAAATTTTCTTTCCTCTACTTTTCTTTGTATTACTGTGTGCCTTGAGTGTACTATACATCGATCCTAAGTTAACACTTTTGACGTTGCAAGTTGAGGTCAATCTCCATGATGCTGCCCATAACAAACCATGAGCATTGAATTGAAGACTTTGTGGTAATTAGCGTACGTCGGGCCGCCCCGGCAGGTGCTGTAATCTGGTCGCGTCCTACTCCCTCCGCCGTCCACCGCGTGTGGATTTCGCCGCATTCAATGGAAGCACATCCGATCATCTCAGCCATCCTCATCCACCAAGCCCCATCGACTCGATGTCGCCGGCGTTATCCACTTCCATGTATGCATGCATGCAACAGGATCCACGTAGCGAAGCCAATCCACTTCACCACACTGATGACCTCACATATATTGACTATTAAGCTCATCTGTCATTTCCTGGATGTATATGCATGGATCCTGTTCATTGGGTTGATGTCCCACTGCTTTGGCTAAGACAAAAGTTGCTTTGTTTATATTTTTTTTGGAGTGGATAAGTTCGATCTAGCTTTAAGTCCTATTTGAATTATCATATCTTTAGACACTCTTGTTAGATGGGAAAAACACCATAAATTCAAATTCAAGTTTACAGCACAGTCTGCATGCAGTATGAGGTTTTCTTTATTAATGTTTAATTAGAAATGCATGTATTTAGTAAAATAAATGTAGTTTAAATTGTAATTCTTTTGGTGTTGAAAATTTTGAATTGTTTAACGAAAGGAAGACTGATTCGATGAAAAACAGGAAAATGAACTGAATAAAAACTCGTCTCAAGTTGTTCAAATGAAAAAGTCATCCATGAATACTCCAGAGTTCACTTCCTCTTCTTAATTTCCCTTAGATAATTATAAGATTCTTTTAATTTCTAAAAGAGCTTGTTTGTTACAAGTTCCATGGAGGAATTAATTAAACTATTGATTTGATGAAGTGAGGATTGAAGATGATTCAGGAGCATCCGTAGAGATTATTAATATTATTTTTAAATAATTTTTACCTTTTCGGTATTTAATTTTTTTTGATATTTTTATTTTTTATATTTTTGTGAAGAATTTGAGTCCATTTAAAAATTTTAGAATTGCGAATGGATTAATAATTCTCTTCCTCTTTATACAATATAATAATTCTATATATTAGAATTTTCTTATTTAGGTCTTAAAATTAAGTCTATAAATTAGTTGATGGAGGAATAATCCTCCATTCTTTATAATTTTCCTTTTTTATTAGTAAATTCTCTTCTTATCTTCTCCTAATTCCTAATTCCGTTTCTCATGAGCCTATAGGATAATTACTATATATCTTGTTCGATGCCAAGGTCATGAGGCCAAATCCCTTGTTTCACATCCTAATTATGGTCGGATTGAGATCGTAATCTGACCGTAATTGCTTGTGTCCATCACCGGGTTCATCCGCCCATCTAAGTTGTAGATTGAATCGGAGTGAACGGTCGGAGGTCGCCCAGAGGCCGTCGGAGGTGGGAGGGTAGCCGGGCTATCGGGCTGCCGGTCGCTGAGGGAGGACGACCTCTGGCTGCCAGTTCCGATCCAAACTATAATCTAAATGGATAAATAAATCCGATGATCGACCGTAAACTATTACGATTGAATTGTAACCTTAATCCAACCATAATTAAGATGTGAATCTGATATATAAATTTATGGATGACCATCCTTCTCGTTTTTAAAGTAAGAAAAATTACGTGTACATTTCAATAGAAGTAGGTGTTTGCGTGAAAGTTTGTATATATGAATTGGGAGTTGTGTACTAAAGAATATACTTGCAGTCAAACAACCGAAACGACTTTTCAAATACTAAAAAGTGAATAATAATAATAATAATAATAATAATAATAAAAAATAAATAAATAAATAAATAAATAAATAAATAAATAAACTGCAAAAATTAAGGAGCAATAACTATATGCTCCAGTTTAGCTTTCGTCAGCGGAGAGCACGTAGTAATGGCGGCACGCATTTTAATCTCCATCCCTAGTCTTCCGGAAACCGATGGAAAAGTATTGACCGAGGAGGAGGAGGAGGATGAGGAGGCGGCGGCGGCGGCATATTATCCATGATCGTAACCGATACGCTGCAGCGCTCGCCGGCCGGGCATTAATTAAAGTTCATGGCCGTTCCGTTAGCATTTGGCAACCGCCTTATCCTCGCCTCATATTACCATTGGCACTGGCTTCACAGTCCGGGTCCCACCAGCGACG
>JBBPFQ010000084.1:2104870-2135364 GCA_037974815.1 Kaempferia elegans
TCGCGGGACACCAAGTTTTGTTACTACAACAACTACAACATGTCGCAGCCCCGGCACTTCTGCAAGTCCTGCCGCCGCTACTGGACGCTCGGCGGCGCGCTCCGCAACGTCCCCATCGGCGGGGCCTCCCGAAAGCGCCTCCGTACCTCTCCGAATCCTGCTGAGTGCCGGCCAGGCCGGAACCTTCCCCCACCACCGTTAGCTGGCTTAGTAGGGCTCTCCTCGGATATGCCGGCCGGTTACGGATCGCTGCTCCCCGGCGGCCCAGAACTCATGCAGATGGACGACCCTTTCCTGCCCGGGCTGGGACTGGGTCTCGGGATCGGGTGCGGCGCCGGGGCGGCGGAGGAGATGGCCGGCTTCGGCCTTGGCCACGGCATGCTGTGGGGGGCTCACTCGCTGCTCGACGAGTCCGGAGACGCGTGGCGTGTGGGAAGAAGCGTCGGTGGCGTAGACTACTTCGTGACGTCGGGTCCGGCAACCTCCGGGGTTCGGACGGACCTCGCCGTTTCCGCTCCAGCCGACGCAGGCGACGCTCCGGTCAGTGACTTCCATTAGCTAGTTCAAACCTAGCTTAAGACAGTGGCATTTACGTGAATAGTTTGTAAGCTGTGGGGGGTTTCCAGTTCTGTTTCCATCTTGGATGACCCTCCCCATAATTTCGTACTTAATATGCTAATCATTTACTAATTAATCGTGTCCTTGCTAAACTACCAAGTCCTCTTAAGATTCTTTAATTTATAATAAAATGAATGTAAAATCTAATTTATACAAAATAGTATAAAATGCAAAATTAATGTGAGCCTGCTACTTAACTTACATCCATTATCAACAATAACAAAATAATCTGTGGGAATATATTTTTGTTGGTGATCAAAATCTTCTAACATGATCAGAATGTGTACTTTTTGAGTGAATTAAATGAGTTAGTTGAGTTGAACCATGACTCAGCAGCTACTTGGAAGCGAATAACTAAGCTTAACGATGAGAAAAAGTTCATACAATGAGCTCAATACGCTCGAACAAGTGATTTCTCTCTTATATTATGATTTTAACTTAATTTATATTTACTTTTTCTTGGGTCAGTACATTGGCTTTGAATGCTCACCACAAGCTTAACAATGGTAGATGCTCCACCGCTGGCCTGGTGGCATCCCAGAATGAGAGTAATACTTGCACATGATTTTGTTACACGGGTACATCGGATAGATAATCATTAGGATTCTTCTTGATTGTTTCTCGCAGAATTTTCTCTTGCTCCTGCAGGTTTCGAGGAACTTTGTCATACACGTCGGTGAATAGCTCGCTCAATGATGGCTTTTGAGTTCTCTCTGCGATCTGAATAGCTCGCAATAACTGAAATGAACAACGCACAGTGACATTCTAGTAAATCTTGCTGAAAATAGGAGAAGAGTGAATTAGTAATATAGGTTGCAGATCGGTACCTCCTTCCTGGTATTGTTTCTATGCTCCTCTTCCGCAACGTCGCTCCACCAACCATTTCCTTCAATCCATTTCCTGAACTTTGACACTGGATCTCGTGCCGTTCTCCAGTGCGCTATCTCATCTGTGGAACGATACTTGGTGGAGTCATCTGATGTAGAGTGATGACCCACCCTGTATGTGAGTGCCTGTTCATTTTAGACAAATCAAATTTCACATTACTGATGGCTAGATTAGCTGATGTGTTGCAGCATAAAAATTGAGCTGTACCTCAATTAAAATTGGCCTGGATTCACGGATGGCCATTTCACGAGCAGCATGAACTGCACTATAAACAGCAAGAGCATCATTGCCGTCAATGCGAATACTATGAATTCCATAAGCCTGCCCTCGAACGACAGCACCATCACCTTCCATTCCAAAAAACAAACATGGCATATAAGCTTGAGATGTTGCAAGGAAATTATTATATGGTTAAGTTTGTACTTCGGAATTGCTCCGTCGTTGGGGTGCTTATTGCCCATCCATTGTTGCGGCAAAAGAATATGACAGGTACCTCCATTACAGCACCAAAGTTTAAAGCAGCATGGAAATCTCCCTATGAAAAAATCTTACCATCAAAAGATATTGATTAAGAAGAGAATTCAGTTGATTTAAGTGAGCTTGTTGGAATACCTCACTGGTGCCACCATCTCCAAAGTATGTGATAGTGCACGCCTTTTTGCCATCCATCTTAAGTGAATAAGCAGCTCCAACAGCGTGAGGAATCTGTGTTCTGCAAAGCACTATATGTGAGCAGATTTCACTAAAGGTTTCCCATTCAAATAGGAAATAAGTTCTCACGCAATAGGTGATGACACTGTGTAGTAATTGAGACGGTTAGACCCATAGTGGATTGGCATTTGACGTCCTTTACCATAGTCTAGTTTATTGCCAAAACATTGATTTGCAAACTCCTGAAGAGTGAAGCCCCGCCACAAAAGCACACCAGGCTCCCTGTACTAGATTTAGTATTTATTTTCCATACAGACGATGGTAGATTAAGATTTTATGCCAGCAACAATAGGAGTAAAACAAAAGTCAGTAAGCTTGGTTCTATACTTGAGGAAAGACGATATCATCTATTTTTAGTGCAGCAGCTGATGCAACATTAATAGCTTCCTCACCAATTGAGGTAATATAAAAGGAAATTCTTCCTTGTCTTTGAGCTTCATAGAAAATGGTATCCATAACTTGCAAAGTGACCATGTCAGTGTACATTTTCACAGCATCTTCCTTGCTCAGCTGATAGACCAAACTACATCTATTAGTTGGTTACATTAGATTACACAATTAATTTTCTTTTTGTGGACTTCTAAAGTATTTAAATTTGAATACTCCTTTTCTTCGGTATAGTAAAAAAGGATATGCAAAGGACTCAAACCTCTTGGAATTTGCTCTCTGAGAATGTTTGTCCATTGTCATCAAGAACACGGTAGCAGTTAATTCGCTCACTAGGAGCCCCTGACAAAAAATTCATTTCAGGGACAAACATTACCTTCCCTCCTGGAAAATCAAGCACCTGATATGACAACCGTGAATCTCATAATAAGCAGAAGCCTTAAGCAGCAGATAAAAAATAGAAGCGGAAGTCAAAAACATAAGACTTGAAAATAAGTCAAAATAAACAGTGTGCCTTAAATGTTGGTATTGTAATCTGGTCCAATACTGAGTATGAAATTCCCTGGTATTGATACTTCAAGTTGGTTACCATCCACTACAATGCATCTTTGAAAGCAGTCTAAAGTGTACCATCATTTTTCCCAATCAGTTATTTACACATTATCAGGTCAAGATATCTTTCTCAACTCTATCAGTTCAATATGTACTGAACTGGCACTAAATACAAAATCCTCAGTTATCAAATTCTTGTGTTCTCAAAATACATGATCAAGTTAGCATTTGATAAAAGGGACATTTGGTCCTAGGGTTCCTTGATTATGGACAAATCATAGACCAATATTTTCTCAAGTTTGGTTTTAATGCAGTTAAGTATTTAATGTCTTTCTTGGGGTATTTCTATAATAGAAATAATATAAGCAAAGGAAATAAAGTTAGGTGAAGTTTAGTCAAGTTCAGATCAGGTCAAATAGAATTTTCCTGAATAGGAACCAGTTTGACTGTGTCGAAAGGAGGGGATGAAGTGAACATCAACATACCTGACTTGTTAGAGGTTCAGTTGGATTGGTTCAACTGGTTCTAGGACAATGAATGATGGGGACTAGAAAATATCTTAGGCGTATGGTGGAGCTTGGGTTAGGTGGTTTAACTATTGTACATAGATGTGGCATTGGAAATATATTATGGTTCAAAGTGAGGCTAACGAGTGTCCATGTTAGGGAGAACTTTGCTGCTCTTTATGCATTCCAAGATAACCTCAATTTTAGTCTTTCTCCTTGACCTCTTACACCATGTTGCTGACCGTTAGTAGATCCAACTACTTTCTGTTTTTATAATTCTTCTCTAACTTAACAAATGTAATTCTTGAATTGACTCAATTTTGATTTCTTAAATCAGTTCTTATTCACACCTTTTTTTGCCTCATAAAAGTTGTCCAGGTTACATTCAGTTGCAGTTACGCATTAATAACTCCCCTCGAAGCATTGTTCGGAAAGTTCAGCGTGACATTCTCTTATATCGTTTGCACTTCTTCCTCAAGCCACTCCCATATTAACCATTACCTCCTTCTTATGACACCTACCATAATAAAGTACCTTTATTTTCATTCATTCACCTATCGCATTTCATGCATCCTAAAATGTTTGCTGTGATCCTAATTTGGCCTTTGTTCACATTGGTGTTTCAACTTTGATTGCTGTACGTTATTTTTCCCATACTCACCCCTTTATGTTGTTGGTGCCTCAGGTTGGTTTTGATGTGATCAACCAAGTTAGGTTATATCCTGTGATGTTCTAACTTTGTGTCTAAGTGTGTAGGAGCTTAGAAACACAAGAATTCAAGCGAAAGATGCGGCGGACTAGAAGGATGGTGCGGGAAGAGAGTCGACAGGCTCAGACATCCAAGGGATGAGAAGCTGTGGAAGAGTACACCGGCGGAGCGAGAAGGACACGCGCAGCGGTCCGAGGGACGAGAAGATGGGGAGGAAACTCGCTTGAGGAAAAATAGGAAATGGGTTCGGGTGAGCCCTATTCCGGATGTCCGAGATCACCCAAGCGCCCGGAAGTGGATAAATTTTTATCCAATTGCCATTAAGAGCTGCTAACGTGACATCTAGCTGGGAGCCTGAACTCGCTACGGGCGTCCGGAACCTCAACGTTCAGATTTCGACAAGTGTTATAAATAGAGCCCTAGTCCAGCTTATTTTAAACAACAACACTTGTACTCGAATTCTTTCTGTTCTGTTTTCATTATTTTGTGCTCTCAACGCTTGTAAGAGGCTTGTCGGCCTACGACGAAATGAGATCCTTTAGTGCACTTCATTTGTCTTGGATTAATAATATTCCCGGTTGTAACCAAGTAAATTATGGAAGCCTCTTTACTTTTATGTAATTAAATCTTATCTTTTTAACAAGTGTTTTTAATTAAAGTCGAAAGTAGTGAGAAAGGTATTCTTTGTAAACGCAGGCAATTCACTCCCCTCTTGCCGACCGTATGGGACCAACAAGTGGTAAAGCCCAACCGCCTCAAAGGACTAGCTGCCAACTGAAGCAACGAGATGGTCGGAATTAGCATCTATCCACCAACGTTCGAGGGAGAGTTCGCGCTATCGAAACGAAGAATGAAAGTATTTTTTCGAACTGATTTCAATATCTTGCTAATAATGAAATATGGTTTTGAAGCACCGAAGGATAAGGAAGGAAAAGAACTCGAACACCTCTGGACCAAAAAGCAGCATGATGACTTCATGACAAATGGAAAGGTTGAATTTCATCTACTAAGTGTGATGCCTGCTCAAGAACTCGGAAAAATCAGAACCTACACATCTGCCAAAGAACTCTGGGAAAAGTTCTTGGAACTCAAAGAAGAACCGAGACAAGAAGAATCTTGACTCCTCAATGGACATCGCTTCGTCTTCAGAAGAGTCCGAGACCGAAGAGATCGTCGAAACATCTCTAATAGCTGAATTTCTACTTAAAGATGAAAGTAGCTCAGAGATGAGCATAAATGAAGGGGGAGGATCCCGAGAAGAAAGCATCGAAGAAGGGGGAGAGTCATCAGAAGAAAGCATCAATGAAGGGAGAGTATCAGAACATAAGGTAAGTGAGATACGTGCTCTATTTCCTACTCAGTCTTTCAGATTCATAAAAATGCTCTCTAGAAATTTGTGCAAGTTAGAAAAAGAAAATGCACAATTAAAATTAACACTAGCAAATGTATGTAGATTAGAAGATTTTGATAATTTAAAACTATAAAATGATAAACTAAAAGAAAAAGTAAATTAGTTAGTAAATTTAAAAACGGACAATGCATACACATATAAAGATAGAAATTTTCAAGGTTTAAACAGGTATTACAAATTTCATAAGGGGCAAATTAAAAATATTTCAAAGAAATAAGTCCCTAGAAAATTCTTTGTTAATCTTGTTGGAAGAAACCTCTATTGGGTTCCTAAATCATGTTTAGCTTAATTTTTCTAAAATTAATACTTTAATTGCAAAAGTATTTTTCCCGTTGAATATTCTCTTTCAAAATTTTTAGAGTAAAAGATAATCAAAGTTTATGTTAGGACAAAAATTTTCAAAATTTTTCAAGCAAAAATGAATTTTCTACAATTTCTTTTTTAAAAATATCCATTTTTATTCAAAAATCATTTTCATAAACTTTCTATTTTATTTTATGGTCAAAAATTTTATATATGTTAGAAAACAGAAGCACACTTATGTAGAAATATTTTTGAAATTTTTTGACTAAAAATAAATTTTATGCTAATTTTTATTAAAATAACAATTTTTATTAATAAAAATATTTAAAAATAAAATTTTCAAAAACTTAAAATTCTTGTTTGTAGACTTCCTGTTTCCAACACCTAGAAATTTTTCATAATTTTTTGACTTCAATAAATATTTTTTCCTAATTAACTAAGTACGAAATATATATTTTTTTAAATTATTTATTTGTCTATCATATAAAATCCATATTTTCGTGAAAAATATTTTTTAGACTTAAATAATTATTGTTATCAACAAGATAATTTTTCAAAAATTTTCAAATTTAGCTTTAAAATTCTAAAAATTTAAACTTTTAAAAATAAATTGTCTATTTTTATCATAGTTTATGACTACCTTATTTAACCCTTATAAATTTTGTCAAATATGTTTTTCAATGTCATGCCCCTATTTTTAATGTAATTAAAGGGGAGAGTAATGTTAAGTTTAGGGGAAGTAGTATTTTATTTATTTACTTACAATTTATTTTGCATTCCTTTATTAGCACTTAATTGTTTATTTTTTATTTGCACTTCATTTTTTAAATTGTATTTCGTTAACTCTAATCTTAATTTGGGTTGCTCACATCAAAAAGGAGAAGATTGTTAGTGCCCTTAGTTGATTTTGATGTGATCAACTAAGTTAGGTTAGGTCATGTGATGTTCTAACCTTGTGCCTAAGTGTGCTGAAGTTTAGGAAGACAAGAAGTCGAGCAAAAGGCGCTACGAATGAGAAGGATGACGCGGGAAGAGTGTCGACAGGCCTGGCACATCCGAGGGACGAGATGTTGCGGAAGAGTACACCGGTGGAGTGAGAAGGACGCGTGCAGTGGTCCAAGGGACGAGAAGCCGGAGAGTAAGCTCGGTCGAGGAAGGACGAAAAATAAGTTCGGGCGAGCTCTATTCCGGATGTCGGAGATTACCCAAGAGCCCGAAAGTGGATAAATTTTAATCTAGTTGTCGTTGAGAGTTGCTTACGTGACATCTAGCTGGGCGCCGGTAACCTCAACGTTTAGATTTTGACCAATGATATAAATATAGCTCTAGTCCAGCTTATTTTAAACAACAACACTTGTACTCGAATTCTTTTTGTTTTATTTTCATTATTCTGCGCTCTCAACGCTTGTAAGAGGCTTGTCCGCCTACGATAAAAGGAGATCTTTAAGTGCACTTCATTTGTCTTGGATTAACAACCTTCCCGGTTGTAACTAAGTAAATTCTGGTAGCCTCTTTACTTTTATGCAATTCAATCTTATATTTTTAACAAATGTTTTTAATTAAAGTCGAAAGTAGTGAGAAGGGTATCTTTGTAAACACAAACAATTCATCCCCTCTTGTCGGTTGCACAGGACCAACATATGTTCCATACAATGCTTCACTTACTGGACTATTTATCTTGTTTACATGTTTTACTCATGTTACAAGGCCAGTTCCATTTTTCTACTTTACTAGCTTGTTTTCAATTAGATCAAACTAATTTCATTTTTGTCATACATTACCTAAGTCATACACTAGATGGAACACCCTGTAGAGTCCAAGTCCCTTGGAAGGAGTTTATTCTAAGACTTCAAGTATAATTGCATCCAGAAACTCTACCTCAAATAGCAGATTCCTAGCTCCTAACTTTTTCTTGCTTCATGCCCCCTCCCCTCTAAAGCTTATGGCTCTCTAAATTGTTAAACTATCTTTCAAGGCTTGGTTGTTAATACATTGACCTAGCATATATTTAGGGTTTCTTTTTCAAATTTAGCACAACTTTTTAACATGTTAAAATTTAGCATCCATTATTTGGTTGCTAAAAAATAATGTGACATCCATGCAGTATGTTGACACACATGTGACATGCATATTATGATGTCTATGGAATATTCATCTGATTAACCTTTTTTATCCCTCCCCTTCTACAAAAACCACAACCCTCATTCTTCTTATTTTCCTTCCCAAACAATGCTGCCACCGAGACCTCCTCTATGATTGTCTCCATCCACTCGTTGCAATATCTAGGCACCACCCTCAGAGTCTTAGACATGGGTGCAATCTATTGATGGTGGCCATCATCACAACCACATAACTTGGCAATGATGGCATTTTACAGGCTAAAGGAGGAGGCATTTTGCAAGCTAAAGGAAGAGATTATTAGTGACAGTGCTTTAAACACAATCAAAATTTTAAAAAGGGTCACTGTAAATTATAATTGCATGTTTAATTCATGAAATGATTCTTATTACCAATCATGTTGACTTTATGTCACTGGAGGATTGTGATAAAAGAACATAATATCATTACTTCAGTAATAAATGAATTCATATTGATATGTGATGATCCTAAAGCAAGTAGTGATATTGTCTCATGGTCATAGTGATCTTGAAAATAAGGTGTTAACTTCTCAATATGACTTTTGTGTGTTATATTTTTTTCTATATGATTACAGTAGATGATCTTACACCTATAGACATGCTAATGTCAAGACAAACGCATGAAATACCAATGTCCCAACCAGCACCTTACTCGTCATGGTTTAATCAAATGAACACTTGGATGATGTGTCCTAATAAGACAGTCTTAGAAGCATGTTGTGAATGGAATAATAAAAAGAATGTAATATCTAGTAACCATGCTAACCATGCAATAGAAAGCCTTTGTGAGAACCACCATTCTTGGATAGTAAATAATCCTTATGTGTTTGCTAAAGACAAATCAACTTGTGCAGACTTCAAGCAATGAAGAAAATCTTCATATGGAATCAAAGAGTTCGATCACTGAGACACATCACGCTTGGCATGCTACGCAAGTAACATGAGAAAGAAATGATGGATAACTAAATGTTATTTATCTTGTTCAATTAATAAGAGTTAATTATAGTAATTAATTATAAATTTTATTTTTCAATTTATTTTATTAAATTGAGATAGAAGTTATTAAATTAAAAGTTAATTTACAGTATAAATCTAAAAGGTTAAATTGAGAATTAAGTAAGAGTTAATTAGACTTTAATTTAAATATATTTTAGCTTAATTATTTTTTTTAACAAAATTTAATTGGGAGCTGTTGTCGGCGGTAATCAAACCTATCTCCTCCTCCACTAAAGGCATTAGCAACCTCTATTGTGATTGGATATCATGCAATGTGGATACAATAGAGGATATGCATCCTATCATGTTTACATTTCTCACAAAGGTATGACGAATTTATTAGTAATTTTATTTATTGTTATTTTTTAAGATAGACCTAACATCATAGGAAAATTTTATTGATGGCTAGGGTTCACACAAAAAAATGGCAATTCTACTGTGATGGTGTTTTGCCTCTCATTGTACTAATCCTAACAAGGATGAGGGTAGCCCAAGTTATTAATAAAGGTTGGGGTGGAGGGGTGGGAGGCGGTGAGGGAGGCATGCTCACACAAAAAAATTTGACAATTCCACTGTGATGGCATGTTGTCTCTCATTGTGATAATCCCAGCAAGGATGAGGATAGTGTTGCCTAAGTTATTAATAGAGGAAGTTTGGGTGGAGTGGGTGGGGGGTGGTAAGGAAGGCAAGAGGCTGGGCAATGAATTGCATGTTGACGATGATACTAGAGGAATTGTTTAGGTAATATTTTAGGACAAAGGAAAGAAAGTGCTGATGTGGTAGTGGGATGCTACACTAAGTGGATAGAGACGATGATGGAGGAGCCATAAGTGGTCATGGGTTTTGGAGAGGGAGAATGGTGGAAGTGGTGGTAAACTGGTAATGGATGGGTCATGAAGAGGGAGAGGATTTAATAGGATGAATATTCAACATAAGTATCTTAATATTCATTTTATGGACTTGGAAACATGTGACATGGATGCTACTTTAGCGACCAAATAACAAAGTTGACGGATGGAAGATTTAACACGATGTTTCCATATTATGTTAGATTAAATAACAACAAAAGGATATGTTAGATTTAAGAAAGCCCCTAAAGGTTGCTAAATTGATTCATCAATCCTCAAGGCTTTCTTGATGTTGATTTCCATTCCCATCTTACATTTTTATTATCCACCCACTAACCTTTCAAGCTTACTCCAATGTGTCATCCGTCATTGTTCACCTACAAAATCCACCACCTATAGGGCTTCCCTAGAGTACACTTTGCTAGGAATTTTCAGTCCATGCCATATTTCATTGATCACCTACAAGCTCACCTCGCTACAAGATGTCAAATCATCGAACCAACAACCTCTCGATGCTTCTTGTTTAAGAGTTCACCTTGGTAGGAATTTCTGATCTCATACCATTATTCTTCGATCAGCTCTAAATCCACCTCATTACAAATCTTTAGTAATTGAGGAAAACCATACAAGTCATGCTTTACCGAGATCCAAACCAAGTTGAATCCGTGTGTCAAACCTCATACATAGCTATCATTATGGAACAACTTGTATCAACAAGTATACTGAGTATTGCCTATCACAAGTTAGATTTATGTATATGCAACAAAATTGTGTATGTTATATCTCCTTCCATATAATGCTAATCTAGGTTGAACCATATGATTGCCCCCTCTAAACATAATTAAGTTATTATTGATTTTATTCCATTAAGAAGTCAAATAAAATAAGCAACAGAATATTTTATGATTAAATGCCTTTAATATAGAAAAATTATGTCGACTCTTGATAACATCAACATAATAGAAGAGAGTGAGAGGCAAACAATGATCATGCTATATGAAAATCAGAATGGAATAGAAGACAACTTTAACATAACCTAACTTTTATGCTACTATCAATTTGGCTTAATTATGATTTTGTATATCAACGTGACAAGATTTCTACTTCTCAATCAATGTTAATGTCAAGTTCATTAACTTTGTCTCAGATTTTTCTAATTTTACATCGTCGTTGGCGTTAAAATTCCACTCCTATTGACCTTTATACTTTTATCACATTTTATTTCTTTTTTATAATAGGTTTGACTGATTTCTAACGTGTGGAATTTATAAATCCAATAAGCTTTCTTTTTCTATTGTTAGATCGGATCTTATTGAATTGAATGAATCTCATTGTTGTTTTATATTCTAATTCACATATGAGAAACATCTTATTTTACATGTGAATCATGAATTTTACAACCATAACCGTTATTGTAGTCTGCAACAATTTAGAGCTTTGGTTGTGTTATGGTGATCTGTCAAATCTAGAAGAGCATACAAATCATTCACAGAGTTACATGGGACATCCGTAGAGTAGAAGAGCACACAACCATAACCATTGTTGTGGACATGTTATAGGCATCTTATATTTCTTAAGCATTTTTCAAATCACCTTTGAGGTTAGGCAAATCATTTGACTTGATTTTAGTCAATCTATAAATTCCTATTATATTCATGTATATGTTATGATCATGTTTGATACAAACTTAAGATACTTGCAGCACCTTTAGTTAAAGAAAGTAGCATTCATCCTGCAATCGCTATCATAGCCATCCTAAGTAGACACGAACTAGTCAAATAGCAACCTAGAAAATTCATTATGGTCGATGCTATTGTTTCATATTATATGTTCTACCTTTAACACCTCTACAAATTGAGGATCCGTAATGTACATCGCAAGGTATAAAACCGCATCGCATTACTGAGTACATCGTAAAGAATCACTGATAGATGACACGGATCATAGAGGACGAGTACCAGACGAATCCTATAAAGTTTAAAATCCAATGTCATAAGCAATTCTCCGACCCGCATAAACTTTCACAGATTTTCCAGGCGTCAGAAAAATTAGAAAACCAAGAAAATAGTATCAAAATATTTGTGATGCGTCCACATTTGGGACTTTCCGATGGGACCATTTTGGGACACATCTCAACTAATCACGTTAAAGACGATAAGTTTCTTCGAGGAGCCTAACCTGACGTCGGTGAGGACCATCCGTATGAGATAACACGGTGTCGGCCGCTTTCAAGGTTCCATGGCGGCGTATCGAACTCAGACATCCTCCTGCGGCCGGAGAAGTCATCCGCAACGTCCTTCCGAGATGGCGCGCCAAGGTGGAGGATCTCGCGAACCAGCCGGCCATTGTGCAAGAAATCGGAAATGAGGGAGAGATCGAGGAGGTAGAAGAAGAAAGTGGAACGGCAGTCTTATCGTTATCTAGAAGAGGAGGGATGAGTTATGGACCGTGCCGTGGCGGTGGTATCATTACGAGGAACGTTTTAATTGTTTGGTAATTGGGGATGGATGAAGCAAGCGTGGTGGTCTTATCATCATGCGGGGTGCTTCAGTTTATCACGTCTGTATAAGAAGGATTGAGAACGTGAATTAGAAACCGATATTTCAACCTCCCTCTCTGTAAATACAGAATTTATTTTAAATATTATAAATGATATTTTTTATAAAAAAAAATTAAAGAATGAAATCTATTTAATAGAGAAAAAAAAGAAGGAGAATGGATTGGATAATTAAAAAAATAGATATTAAAAATTAATAATAAAAATAAAGATGGGATAAATTATAGGAAAGTTGATATATTATATAGTGAAAAATGAATATTTAAATTTAATAAAGTAATTTTTCTATTTTAAATTGTAAATTTTGAATAGATAATTGATGCAAGTATAGCATCTGTATTTGATATGAAGCGTGAAGGTTTTGATTGTTTCAAGGTTTTAGTAATTTAAAATTTAGTAAGTTGTTATGAAATTCCTATTCAACGGTCAAATTTTGTATACACTCCTCAAAAAATTTCTCTCAACTTTCTAATTTTTCCTTTTACTTGTGCACATAATTTTTCAGTATGGTGAAATAAAAGTAAAAAAGTTTGAAAACAAAGTATAGGGTTTAGATATGGGGGTTGATTGGGGTATAGAAAGGAGTGGAAATAAAATTTTTATAATATAGGGAATGGAAATATAGTTTGGTTTGCATGTAGAATTTTAAGGCAATTTTTAAGTAAGCGTGGAGATTTTCATAATTTCAAAGTTTTAGTAATTTAAAATTTATCACGTCTGGAGCGTTCACGTGGAGTCTTGTTTGCATGTAGGATTTTAAGGTAATTTTTAAGTAAGCGTGAAGATTTTCATAATTTCAAAGTTTTAGTAATTTAAAATTTATGACGTCTGGAGAGTCAAAATTTCCATAATTTAACAGCAATCAAGTGGAGCCAAGTGTTTAGGTTTTAGTAATTTAAAATTTATTAAGTAAACGTGAAGGTTTTCATTATCTCAAGATTTTAGTAATTTAAAATTTATCACGTTTGGAGCGTCAAGGTTTTCATATTTTAACATCAATCGCGTGGAGTCAAGGCGTCCGATATTTATTAAAGATCCATCCTCCATTCGACACCGCTCTTGGGTACTTTATGAGAAATATAATTTAATACACGTGATTATTGTCCTTTACTTGTTATAAATTATATTATATCATTCGGTCATTTGGCTCAACGATTTTTAGAGATGAAAAATTTTTTGAAGCCGTAAACCTCTCCAAGACAGCTCCATACAACCTAAAAGGGGCCCTTTGCTGAATGGATGATTTTTGCTCAATGACAAAGAAGATCATTGCACTTAGACTCTGCATCCACGTTGCGATATTTAAAGAGAGCGACATGATACAGAGACCACACTACAAGTTGGAAAAACAATCATTTTGAATCAGTATTTGCACTTTTTGTGCATTTCTGACCAAAAAAAAAAAACAAACAAAAAAATGGATAGGCTATGGAGTATGGACTGAGATGAGTGCTACAGCACAAATGTGATTTACTGCTAAGAGTATATTTACACTCCCGGGGGAAAAATATGAAAAAGGGAACGAAACAAAGATTCTTCCCCTAGTGCGAGGTAGGGCAATCTGACATGTCAGTCTTGATCACCCGTGTATTGTAAGACCCACAAAAACCACATTTGTGATAAAGCCAGTGGAAGGGGGATGCGCCCTTTTTGCCGCAATCATTACATAATATATCCTGGGGAACACCGATTAGTAAA
Source organism: Kaempferia elegans (assembly GCA_037974815.1). Lineage (NCBI taxonomy): Eukaryota > Viridiplantae > Streptophyta > Magnoliopsida > Zingiberales > Zingiberaceae > Kaempferia > Kaempferia elegans. The sequence continues at coordinate 2,119,193 of JBBPFQ010000084.1, forward strand.
TAATTAGCCACATTGTTTAATCTAACTAGACTACTTTAAAATATTACATTCCCAATTTGTCCAATTTTATCACCCAAAAAAAAATAGAAAATGAAGTTAGGGAGAGAAGAATAAATCTCAGTCAGAGTAAAATTTTGTTAGTTGATTGTATCGTATGTTTTATTCTCACCTGGCATCGGTCTCGGTACTCTTCAGGAAGTTCTTCAGCAGCCAACAAGGCGTCCAGCATGCCAAAGTATACCTACAGAAAGACATTAGTTCCAGTTAGAAAAATACTTAGTAATGCATTCACTAAAGCCTGTTCTAAAAAAGAGTTGCATGGTGGTTACTACTGCAACGCATGTTAGTTCTAGTGTCACCTTTTTGCATAATAATCCTAAGCATTCATTTTTACAACCAATTGATTCAGAATATAAGGTTTAAATATGAATCAGAAATAGTGAAATTGAGAAAGCTTTTCAGTGTTTTGAACTAACATAAATAAAATGTGATCCCTATGAAACCCGAAATATACATATTGTTAACCGTAACTATTTGACTAAAGCAGGAACTGAGCATACTGTATAAATTAAATTAATCAGATGAAAACTTTCTGCAAATAAGGCAGAGGAAGAAAACTAGTTGGTCTTTTTTTAGCTGTGGTTTACCTTTAAATAATAGGATGGGGATAGGTATGGAGGTCAAGAAACGTTTAAGATGGGTAGAATTTAGGCCAAGGGATAGGTCCATATCAGCCAGACTCAACACCAATGAGGGTTATGGTATTAGACCAAAATAAGTTAATGGGACGAAAACCTAACAACAATATAGTCTACCAGAACCAACTGCATATTCTTGAGGTCAATAAACATAAAGAATCCCCCAAAAGATGGTTTCATGATTGGGAAAATTTCAGCGATGAACTTTTATGCAGCTCGGATTGAAAAGTCTAATAAATAATTTACATGTGCAACAATATATCACATCATAGCTAATTAAAGTACTTCCAAGTGTCAGCAAAATAATAACTTAAAATAATGATAATATACCATACAAATATAATCTTTATACTAAAAAATTCATAATAGACCATAAGAAAAACAATTTCAAAGAACTCAGTCAAGATTTATAAATAGTATTGTAGTTTCATACTTTCATTTATGGTTGTAGAAAATGTGGAGCCGCAGCATTAAATTGTGCGAGATGGAAAGTTTACTAAAATGAAATTAAAAGGTCGAAGGGTGAAGAAATATTTTGATCGTCCAGGAGAATTTTGCAAAACTTATGGCAAAGTGAAATGGTCAGTTACAGATTTGTATCACTATCAAGTGATAATGCCTCGGGTAAGTGTTCCTTAAATACAAATTGATTATCAAATCAAGCAGGGATGTCAAGAAAATTTTCAACAGTAGCCTTCAAGAAATACTATTAATTGGCATATTATTTAGTGTTCTAATGGCCATTACCATTAACAAATTGAAGTTTCTAGAGAAAATCAAGGACTCTATATTACATTGAAACATTGAAGTAAGAAATGTGATTCTCCCACCTACCTTAATTGCTAGTAAAGATAAGAGAGAACAAACCAAAGAATTAGCCGATTCATTGATTCTTGGATAAATTACTGTAAATGAGTCCATCATTGGTATCAAATTATCATGAAAGAGATTATGATATCTTACAGCCATGTCTCCCAAGGATTTGCTACAAACTGGACAGGTATAGTGACTGCATGTGTAAGCCTACACAAACATAGAGTGAAAAAGGGGTCATTTTTTAGCCTTTCTCATGAACAAAAGAAATGCAATAAGACATCACAACTATTAAAAAATCCTCATCAGAGAAAATTTAAGAGAAACAAAGTATACCTGGAAGCATGCTGAATGCATGAAATGTCCACAAGGTAAAGCTCTTACAGCTGCACTTGATGTGAATAAAAAGTCACAACAAATAGGACAATTTGTTTCTAGACCTCTTTCCCGGCACTTGTGTTCCTTCAATTTCATTCCTAAGCAGCAATTGCATGTCATACAATGAAAGAAATCCGTGCCAAGTCCCTTTCCAACACGACACAAGTTGCAAAATGGACAGTGGTACACACTCCTGGAACACTTCAAGTATTAGCTATTTGAAACAAAAGCACATGTTTCTTAAGGGTTTAGCTGCCAAAAAAGCTCTGCATACAATATAATTGTTACACTTTGCAATAAAACTCAAACATATGCGAAAATGTTGATATCTTGAATGAATTTTGTAAAAATCGCATTAGTTCCTAAGAGAAAATAGCTCAGATACTTGACGAATGTTATCAAATAAAACTTACAGAAGCTAAAATAGAAAATAAATAGATAAATCAACATTGAAACAGGAAGACAGCTTTCATAATAATAAAGGATAAAAACTGAGTATTAAGTGTTCAACCTTTCATCATCAAAAAATTTGCAAATACTGCAATAGTACTTCGCCATTGAGAATCCACTGCAGGAAGGTGTTTTGCAAGTTGCGCCTATAGGTTGAACCTTCAGACAACGCATACACATCATTTCACTCGTTGCTTTTCTACAAAGACCAAGAGAAAATGGTAATATAAAATTTCAAATTCCAACTCCTACCTAATGGACCCAAAGCGTTAGCCCTTTAATTTGTTAACAGAATTGTTAAATGACAGATAAGATAAACAATGGTAATCAGTTAAAAATATAATTACAAGGTTATACACTTTTACAGGACTAAATCCTTTGCAACTAGGGGATAAAGAACTAAACCAGAGAGAAGGAGCCCTTTGACCAAATCAGATTTGGTTGGACACCCTATTTTAATCTTTCAATCGCCAAGCTGAAATGACACATATACTCTAAAACCTAAACATACTGAGACACAAGGATTCAAAAATCAGTATCCTGCAACCAATCTGAATCAAGGAAACTTGTGCTTATAAAAGACTTACTGTGACTCAATAAAGTAAATAATTCAGTCACGAATGCAAAATGCAACTAACACGCATAGCATAACATGACCTAGTAAGGAATAGTGTTCAAAAATCAGTATCCTGCAACCAATTGAGGAATAGTCTTGAGTTTTTTTGAAGACAAGTGGTTGTTACACCTTTGGGCATCAAATTATTACTTTCAACGGTAACTGGCCAGTCTAGGGTACATAGACAGATACACGAATACTTTAATAACAGCAATTAAGACAGAATTTGGAATACTTCCCATCTATTTTTGGCTCCTAACTACTTTTCTTTCTCATTCTGTTGTTATTCTCCTAGCACACCTTTAGTAAAAAGGTCATATTTTAACCAATTTATCTTCCACATTTGTCTTCTTGCTACAAATCCCATTAGACTGTAAAACAATGAGACCATTATATAAAATTAATAATAAACAGTTTCAACATAAATGTACAGGAAAAGCAATTTGGTTGACTTCCAATTCACATTGGCAAAATCTTCATTATTATATAACCATTAGGCCTGTTAATTAGGTATATACAACATAAAAAGGGAATACAACGAAATGTGTCAAATACTCAAACTATTTAGAATCAACATAGATTTGGCCTAAATATCATGAAAATAGACTGAGAAACTGTAATTTGTTCATCAGAAATAATGTTGATACCTGTCCATGGAATGATCACTAACTTTGTCATGGCAAAATCTGCAGGTGAATAACCTGTTACAGCATGCAGCAACAAGTTTGCAGTTCCTCTTGTAGTGCTCACAACCAAGTATTTGCTTCTCTGGATCACGAAAGGATGGAGAGCACCCAGGTATGCTTTCCTCATCTGTAGCCTCCTCAGTTCTGGCTTGTGGTAATTTTTGCTGAGCAGCTATCCACCGACTACAAAATCCATTTGAAATTGCTTTTAGAAGAATTAACAGCATGACAAAAAATTTAAAGAACACAAACCTTGTCATCAAGTTTTGCATAAGATATGCCTTTCTTCTTGGATCAAGTGTTGGATCTCTTGAAACCTTCCTTATCTCTGATTCAAGCTCACTCTGATTCATCCTAAATATATCCTTCCAACCAGGCTTGAACATTTGATCATTTTGCTCAAGACCTTCTTGGCAATCAGTAACTGCATGGACAAAAAATATATTCATAATTATTTAAATTAGGAGAAAAGATCAGGAGTAATAAAAATGGTCTAATGGAAAAAAAAACCTTTTGAAAGACTAGAACATTCTGTTGCAGATGTTGCTGAAGAGGAAGTATCCTTCCACCACTCATCTAGCCACTCATTAAACATTGTATTCTTGGTTGCCTTCTTCCATGTATTCATCATTTTATTCTGTTCCTCTTGACTCAGAGCAGAAGTTACCCAAGGTAACATTGATTGGAGGACCTCTGCTCCCGTTGTGCCAATAATTCGACCAACAATCTTATCTTGCTCTTCCACTGAAAAATGCTTGTCAAACAATGGCCATAACTCAAGTTCTTCTCTAAAGACGTGATTATCTAGAGTAACTCGAAGAGATTTGCACATTCCTTGAAGCTTAGTGACAAGTTCATTATGCTTTCTTGTGCAATCAATTACCTGATGAGAAGAGCCATATTCACTTCCATTTGCAGTTTCTTCACAATTGATTGTTCCCAAAGCATCATGATGTTGTGAAAGTTCTGAAAGTAATTCAGAAATATCCTTGAATAGCTTCTCCTCCTGTTTGTGATCAAGAGTATATGAATGGCTTACATTATGAAGAGTTTCTCTTGACTCTAAAGCAGGGAAGACAATATCATCTTCAGCATTACTATGTGCTCTATATAACCCCCATAATAAGCGAAATCTACCAATGAACTGTCGAAGAACAGCCTCATCATATGGTATAAGATTTCCAGATTCGTCATCCAAATATTTCACATCTTTACAAATTGCTTTATGAAATTGAAATATGTTGTCAATTGGCCTCAATGTGTTCTCTTTGCTGCATGAGTTCAATTCCACATCTGGAATAAACAGACTGGATTTAATGGAAGGAGCATGAGAATTGTAAGACGAGATCAGTAAAGACTTTGACGCATCAAGTGTGCTTAATCCAATATTACTGTTAGAAACTCCTAACCCTGGTACACAGCAGGATTTTTTATTACACAGCACGCTTTCGATGTCATTACTTTCTGAAGGATTGCCATCGTTGGAATTCCCACACGCGTCTGAAAAGTTGCCACGTTTAACAGGTCTAGCATTGTTCTTGGTGCATGTTACATCTTTCTTACATCCAAGTAGACAAGCACATGCACATTTCTCTCGGCAATCTTCTTGTGTGTCAGCAGTATCATCTAACGAGAAGCAGCTTATTGCCTTGGAAGTGAAGCATACAAACTTTCCAGAATTATTAATATCTTCATTCCTACCTTTGCATGCCCAACCAGAGAAAAGTGTCACCAGTGCAGTTTCAGAGGATGAGGCTGTCACGCAATATAAGTGTTAGACGGCTTATATGACACAGGGAAAGACACAGCAAAGATTCAGAAAAATACAAAATGAGAAATCAATCCAACCTGCCAGGTGCATATTCTGCAGAAAGGTACTTGCATCATTATCACTTAACTTTGCAACAAACCAAGGCAAAACATGTTCGAGTAGTTTCAAGGGCATAACACACAAGCTTCTGAACAGGAGATTTCGCTGTTTTTCAGGAGGAAAATGCATCCTAACTAAAGGAAGAACCTAAAAGACAACATCATAATATATTCTCAGATGTTAATAAATGTGAACTGTAAACTTCTACGTTGCTGATGACAGCCTACCTCAACTTCCTCGTTATGAAAATGTTTCTGTATGGTATCCATTATTTGATCAGCATGTGAGCACAACTCTGAATAGAATTCTACAGAAGAAGAAGTAGCCCCTGCACTCTGAACTTCTTCAATTAAGCACCTGAACTTGTTAAACTGAAGTTTTTCATTGGCATGCTCTTGCAGAAGGGGCTCCATTCTGTCTAGTACTGCCGGAAATATCACTTGATCTTCCGCATAACTGCATTTGACAGGCAAATCCTTATCCAAATTTATATAACTTCAAGCAACTAAAAAATCAAGAGACAAATCATTATCATCTGCTTGTCCCAACTATTTGGGGAAATCTTATTCCTCCATTGCACTCCCTGCAAGTTTATATCACTAATAATCTTTAATTCAATCAAATCAATTTTATTATATTAGTATTGTTTTCTTTGATCTCCCCCTGCCACTTACATCTTCATTCTAATATTTTCAACTCATCTAACTATAAAATATATGTTTCATTTAAACATGTCATTACCACAACATATAGTCTGCCATGTTATCATCCCAGAAGCTACACCTAATTGTCCTAATCCAAAATTCATAACTTTTTTGCTTCAATTAATGGAAAATTATCAAACAAAAATCCTTTACCTGTGAAAGATGCATACATCAGCAATAAATTGAAGCCTTCTGTTGAAGGCAGACAAGTCTGAGAAATAGCCAGAATTTTGGATTTTTCTTGCATCTTCTGCAATATCATGTAATTCCTCCTTAATAGCTTTATGCCAATTCAATATTTCATCTATTGGATACAACTCGAGATGATCCAGGCCTTGACCATCTGAATCATTATGTTTTCTTTTCCCAGACTTAGAAAGAATAGATGGATATACATGCCTCTCAGTATTATCATCAGACCAGCCAGACAGAGAACTCTGTGAATGAAAATCATCAACACACATTTCACCCTTGTTGGTCATGCTTCTGTCTTCTATCCAAGTGAATATTACCTACATATCAAAAAAATGAATAGAACAGTTCCAGTCAAATGATGTTTGGACGTGAGGGCGTGGAACTTTACAGAAAAATAAATAGTACCTGTTTAAGAATCTTTTCCTTGGGTATTATGTTCTTCAAATAGTTGAGCACATGCTGATGTTCATCAGGTGAAATACATGAAGAAAGCCAAGGAAAAAACTTTGTCATCATATTCACAGGGATGGTACATAAAAACTCCCAAACCAAATCAGCCTGCTCTTCAAATGAATACTTTTCCATAAGCAAGGGGAAGACCTGTACCATTACCAAACAAACTAACCACAGCTGGTTTTGGAGCAGAAGACCACATAGAAATAGAACTTGAAACATCTAAATTGTTGCAAATTCTAAACAAATGCTTAGTGATCATTAATTAACAAGGCAGATTAAAAAACAATTAAGCATCATAACTATAACAGATGAAATGAAAATAAAACAAACAGTAACTCGTTTAAATGAATTACGAATCCAACAAAAAGAGCAGTGAAAACTAGGTCCATGCCCCCATTTGCTAATGTTCTAGTAAAAACATTACAATTGGGCGACCTTTGGTTAGCTTCATTTGTTTCTAGAACTTGAACCTGTGCCTCCCAGGCAGCGAATAAAAACAATTTGAACAAAGCTCATTTGACTATTTGCTCTATATTCTGATTAAAGATGGATTGGCAAACTTTTGGTGCAAATCTTGACGCATAAGAGCCTTTTTTAAAAAGCTGAACGCAATATAATGAAGACTAAGGTTGAATACTCAGACAGTCATCAGGATGAAGAAAATAGATAATACAGGACAGTTGAGTGGGAAGTATGAAGTTTTACCAAACATGAAAACGATATGAAAGAGTGAACAATTGCTTGAACTTCATGTGTGTAATGTAACATACATGAACTACAATCATTCTAGATATCTTATAATTTGATTCTAATTTAAAAAAGGTATACCTTGTTTCACCTTATATTGTAAAAAATTAGGATTAAGCTTCATCTATCTCCAAGGCATCCCAATTTCTCAACCACACACTAAACCATTAACTATCAATTTTCCCACTGATGGCGTATTGGCTTTTTTTCTCTTTGATCGCTAAGATGCATTAATAACATAACAAACTATATTTTTTTACATTTACTTATAAAGAAATATAAAAGATATAAAGACAGAAATAATGTCAATTATGAAACTAAATTTTTTTCAGTCAATCAAGAAGTAAGGTTTGAAATTTTGTGGTTTTAGTCCCTAACCAAAACGAACAACACTTTTATGTTATTTTGGTCATGCTAACATTATGGTGTCGCTTGCTCCAATAAGTAGGAGAAAGAAGAACGAGACACTTTTATGTTACTTTGGTCATACCATAAGTATGGTGTTGGTGGCTCTAACAACTAGGATAGAATATTTTGGTCAATCACAAAAGTAAAGATTGTGAGTAAAGGTTTTGGTCCCTAACACACTTTATTTTGGTCATGTCAATAGTATGGTGTCAGTTGCTCTGATGAGTAGGAGAAAGAAGACAACCTTACCAGGAAGTCATTTTTGAAACACGAGGAGGTCGCCAGGTTGTCTGAAACACGATGCAAAGGGCGAGGAATAGGAGCTTACCTAGGGGTGTCATCAAAAATTTTGGAGGCCACTGTCGAAACATAAGGAGATCACAAGAAGAATGTTGTCCTAAACATGAGGTAGAGGATGAGAAGGATTAACTTACCTAGAGGGTGTTACTAGAACTTGAGGAGATTGCTACTCAAAATGTGAGAACACAAGGAGATCACAATGCTAGAAGAATTACAATCCAGAATCATCAAGAGATTAAGGTGCTGACAATGATTCTCCACACAAGGAGAATGACAATAAAAAATTGTAACATATCTCACCGACTGGCAAGAGGAGAGATTGTGAGGATGAGGATATCATGGTGCCAGTGCCGACTCCGTTCCATGTCTTGGTTCAAGAGCAGAATGATATTTTTCATTCATAGTAACCATGGGTCAAGACTTTAAACCATGCACAGAAAGAATTGATGAATTATATCTACATCACAAAATTAAACAATGGATGTATTGCCTCATTGTAATCAATTAATACAGATACCTTAATGGAATTAAATAAAGCTACCAATTATTTTACCTGATTCCCCCATAGTAAAAAGATCAAAAAAGAAAAACAAAGGGCTAACCATAAATGTAATCCTACTCGTCCTAAAGCAAAATAATATAGCTTTCATGAGGTGACCAAATTCACAGAGCATACAAAGGCTCCAAAAAGAAACTAGATTGGCAGTATGTTGCCCTTTTCTAAATGACTCTTGAACCAATAAAGCAACATTTTTAGCAATAATGCCCGGACACACAAGGTTTCAATAACTGATTACCACATTCTGTGACACCAAATATAGTAAATCAACTACAAAGGAATTTCAGATCACTATGCCAAACCCAATCAAGAGAAGTTGAAGTTATAGACTGCGGGATAAAACATCTAACGATTTTCCAACTGTTTTTCCTCTCAAATCAAACAGTACAAAATACAAGAAGATCTAATGCTGTAATCATTCTATCTTAAGCAACTACCTCACAAGGTGTTGGCAATCATAGATATATCAATAGCATATTAAGAAAAGTCTAAATAATTCGTATTTATTAAAAAGATGGTCTTAAAAAAGGATTTTTTTTTTTAAATTCATACCTGCTCTTCTTCCTTAGACATGTGTTGACTGAGTGATGTTTTTATGACTCCAGTGCAAGAAGCTAGTTCTCTTCGGAAATGATCCTCCGAAACAAATACTTGCTTTTCTTCCTTGGGCATATGCTGGCCAAATGAAATTTTTGTAGATTCAATGCGAAGAGCAAGTTCTCTCCGAATATGATCCTCATTTTTCACATGTGAAACTAACAAAACAAACACATCATAGAAAAGGTGGCTTTCCCCTTTATGTTCAATAGAATATGTTCTAGCCACATTCTTGACCCGTATGTCCAAAGCCGGAAAGATAACCTGGAATACATAGGCATCATATCAGCTATGGCCAAGGCCATGACTGTTACACAAATATAAAACTATATGAATCACAAACAACCGCTACCAAGATGATTATGGAATACATATATTCCATTTAGCACCCAACTAAAAGTATATACATAGAGATAGGCACCAACTTTATGAACAGTGCCTTGGTGAACTAACATGTCTTCCATGCACAGAAGATCATTGAATAGCATTATTCTGTTTACACCCAACTTTATGATATCTCAAGATAGGTACCAAGTCAAGAATAAACAAACAAACAACACTATATCTTCACCCATAATAAAGAAAAAATATCCACCGAAGTTGGGAAGAAAATGCCAACATCCTAGCAAAATAGTGAGCCTATCAGAAAAATTACTTCATTGAATCATGGTCACAGATCCAATGTAGAGATTTCAAATTTATGTTTATATTCTTCATGAAGTGAACAGCCAGAGAAAAGGTAAGTATTTCTGCAGATGTCAAGAACTTTGTGAAACTAATAAAAATGAAACTATATGGATATTTTAACACCAGCATGGAAAAATTATGTTCCAAAATATAGCATACAAAAGAACCATCTAGAATCTAAACAGACTAACAATTCAAGATATGTAAGAAATAAGCATGAGAAATAAGTTCAGATTCACAAAACATAGGCACAGACATAGGGCATTAAAGATACAGAAAAGCATATGCACTGTACTTCATAATTATCAAATGGTAGCCATCGTCTCCAACTTATATTCTCTGTCTAGATATATTATGAGAAGCTTAAAATGTTTAAAAAATAATTGTGCCATCAAGTTCAAATACTGATATTACAAGTTATAGATAGACATGATACGTCTATTTAACGGTGGATTGACACACCACAAGTGATCTGGATTTGTCAAGCCCAAATAGAGTTTTCTAGGTTTTTCACCATGAGCAGGCATTTTCAATAAGATAATAGGTGAAAAGTGTACTAGCTCCTCTGCACAAGCCCATGACCCCTAGTGCTTCCTCTAGGTTATCAAGCCACTTTTGAGCTTTTTGTGGATTTGACTCTCCCAAAGACTTACATCTCTGTCTAACAAACTCATGAACTTGAGAGATCACCCAGACAATGATTAATTACTAGGGCAGCTATCAGCACTCAGAGGAACGAAAGATTTTTCCTTCACAGGTTTATCAACCACCTCCTATGAATAACAAGCTCAGGATCTCTCTGATAATATTGATAACAGGATCCTGTACAAGCAACCATCCTCTGTCCAAAAGGAATAAAAACTACACTTCTCACCCCATGGACTCTACCACAGTGATGTAGGAGGATTCATTGGATCTTTTTTTATTATTTTTGATAAATTATTTTTTTTTGTAATTTTCAAGTTTTTTTTTTTTACTATTTTAGGTATTTTTGATAATTTCTATCTTTTATATTTTTGGATTTGGAGTTCATTTATTGTTATGAATTTTTTTCCTTTCCGTTAGGATTTCTTTTCTTTCTTTTATAAATTAGGATTAGGGTCTATATATTAAGATTTCATTTTTTTCTTTGTGTCTTAGGGTTTGGAATTTATATAAATATATGTTTAGCTGTTTAAGGAATCATCCTCAGCAGTTTCTCTTTTTGTTTTCCCCTCAAATTCCTCGTTCGTTGAGGAAGTCTCGCATTGTGGTCGTAGCACCCAAGCCGAGATTCAGGATTTACAAAGGCAAGTCAAAAATTTAACCCAGTGTGTAGTGACAGCGATGCAAAATCTTGAAGATCGTGAGATCTCATATCGGGAATCCGAGTCTACCTTCGAGAACCCATATCGTCATCGGGCTACATACCGGGAATGCCATGGTTGGGAGGAGCCTTATGGAGACCTCTATTTCCAGGTATCACTACACTAATTTTCTGGTACGTTACCGGTAAAAGGCTTCGTTGATTCGATCAACGAAGTGGAGCGGATCTTTTATTATGAGGAAGTATCCGATAAAGTGAAAGTAAAATTGGCGGCTACTAAACTCAGAGACCTAGCATCAGTGTGGTGGGAGCACTTACAACACTCATGAGACAAACAGAGCCAAGATCACTGATTGGGAGAAAATGAAAAAGAAGATGAAAGGTCACTTTCTTCCCTTTGATTACACTCAAACTTCGTTCCAAGAATGATTAAGTTTTGCTATGGAGAATGATAGCTTCAACGCTCGAGATGTCTTAAACGAATTCAAAGATGATTTAGAGGAGAAATTTAACCCAGAAGAAATTGAAGAGAAATCTCAATCTCAAATTGGAGACGAGATTGAGGCGACTAATGATCCCGTGTATGACGATGATGAAGTTGATGAGGCGTTTAATGATAGTGACCATGAATCACATCAAAATCAACCATTATGCTTGGATTCTCTTTTCGTGGACAGATGCAAAAGGTGTTAAACAATCAGATGACAAAGTGAATGAGGATGTTCATTGCAAAACAAAACTGCTTGATGGTGCACAACCATAAGACAATCACCCGGATCTTGATGAATCAGAATTTGTTATGGAAGAGATAAAGATAAATCATGGTAGCAAAGTTGAAGAGGAAGAACCTTTATCCTTGAGCTCTCTTCAAGACAAGGAGGATGTTGAGGAGACTATTGTGGACCTAAAACGGGCCGAGGAAGGGGGATGGTCGCTCAATGTCGCCGTTACTAGGCACGTGCATTCTCCAAGTTAAGGGATCCTACCAACAGCATACGTCGCTCATGATCGTGGCCCTTTATGGCAACATCGCTATCATCGACTATATCCTCGCCTCATGCCCTGCTGAGGTCGCCCGGAGCGTTGTGAGTCTGACGGCACCACAGTTCTCCACTGTGTCGCGGTCAGCGATGCTTCCTCTTCTCTTGAGATAGTCAAGCTCTTGATCGGGGCCTCCACAAAGGCAGTGGATGTGCTTAATGCGAGCAACAACTACAATAGAGACGTCACTGCCTGGCGCCAAGACCAATGTAAGTTTTCTTATAGTTGTGTGTCATGCCCTGAGTTCCACAAGGGATCTTGTCGGAACAACGATGCCTGCGAGTACACCCATGGCATGTTCGAGAGTTGGCTCCACTCGGCACCGTATCAGACTCGACTGCGTAAGGATAAGACCAGTTGTAATTGTCGGTTTTGCTTCTTCGCCCACAAGAACTTCGTGTCGTGAATCCCTCGGCAGCATCAGTTGTCGGGATGATGTTGCCCTCGTTGCGTTCGTCATCCTAGGACTCTCTTCTCTGGACATGGCAATGGCCATGATGCTGATGCAATAACCAAGCACACCCATGTCTTTGTCGGCTACATCATCGTGGAAGAATCTTTCCCGCAGTGTCATGACACCTCCACCCTTACAATTACCTAGAAGCAAAATGAAGGCTTAGCTAAGTGCCAGAGACATTGATTCCAACGTTGATTTACTTGGATTGGAAGGGTCTCAGCGGCTCCTTATCGGCGAAATCACCAAAACTTCCTCGCCCCATGCGACTTGGAGCTCGAACAACTTAGCAACATCATCTCGCTATTCCTACTAGCTCAATTGTAGGGCATCTAAGGCAAACAACTCCTCAATTTCAATCCCCTCCCGGTCTCTAAAGCACCAATCACAGCATCTCTCGGGATTCAGTGGCGACATATCTTCATCCCCACCATTGAACACGACATCATCCTTCAACCACGACCGAGAGGATATTGAGGGGGTGATCTCCATTCTTGAATCCTACAGGCAAGATGTTGAAGATAGTGATAGTAATGCAAACTTAGCACACTTGCCAGGCTAATGCGAGATCACCTTTTCAACTAATGATAGACCACAGCTTTTGAGTTTGTTAACTTCATTGCTGGGTGAGTTTGGCCTTAATATTAATGAAGCATGTGCATTCTCAACAAATAATTGTAATTCCTTGGATGTGTTTGTTGTCGAGAGTTAGCCTTATGAGGAAACTGAACATAGAAATTTGCTAAATTAGGAAATTCACAAGATATGGAGACAAACTTGGTCACAATGTCATGCATGGTCTCTTCAAACACAGAGTCCACTACATGAAAAATATTGTTTGCCAGAACATGTTCAGATACCAACAGATGGAATTGAAGTGTAGAAATTGATTTTCAACTTCTCAAGTTTCGAAATAATGTTGCATCTAGATTGCCGAGGATTCCCAAACTCTAGCTGCTATTATTAGATTTTACCGAATTGATACCAGATAATCTTCCTCCTAGGTGGTAGCACTACACTAAACTCGAGGATGAGATCTTCTCAACCCAGGCAACTGATGTCGGAGAATTCGTTAGATCTTTTTTATTAATGTTGGTATTTTTTTTTTTTGTAATTTAAAGGTTTTTAGTATTTTACATATTTTTGGTAATTTTATTTTTTTTATTTTTTTGGATTTTAAATCCGTTTAGAGATTTTAGGATTGTGAGTCTGTTATGAATGTTTTTCTTTCTGCTAGGATTTCTTTTCTTTCTTCACATGTTATGAATTGGGGTACATAAGTTAAGATTTCTTTCCTTTCTTTATGTGTTAGGGTTTGAAGTCTATATAAACATTTTAGATGTTTGAGGAATCATCGTTATTAAATAAAATTTTATTTTTTGGAAAAGTCCAATGACTGTTTCGCTTCTTGCTTTCTCCTCAAATTTCTCCTTGATAATCGTAATCCTATCCGGCACCACACAGCCTCCGCAAACATTTTGCTCTAAGATGACAACTAGCCAGCTTAATCACAAATTCTGACAAATGAAAATGCATAACCAATCACAATAAATTCCAAGTTAAATAAAGAAATTACATCTGAATCCAAAACCAACTTGGATATTAGTAAAGTTGTTACACCACAAGTGAGATACCAACTTGGATATATGCAAATATGCTAGTTACAACTAGGGGAGAGTTAAAAATTATCCATAAATATGCACTTACATCTGACTAGTGCAAGTTACAATATATACAACTTTAGCATACCCACTCTTAAATACTCATGTATATGTTATGCACTAATAGCATATATGAACTAAGCATATATGCAAATAAAATATAAAATACATAGTTACAAAGTTAAAAATTATAATTTAGGTTCACAAAGTTACAACTTCCATTTAATATAATTCATATGAGTACCTAGTCACTCCTAGTACCCTTCTAAAGCCTTCCTTGTTGAGTTATTGTATAGCATACTCAATATAGCACAAAGAATCAAGAAAGGTTCCTTTATATTTATTTCATCCCATTTTACAAAACCCATCCTTTTCCCTTTCCTCTTTCTAGGTTGCAACACAGTAAATTCATCTTTTTCTAAATTAGCTAAATCTTACATATGAATACATTTTTTTCATCAAATACTTTTTATTCCATAGCTGCTAAATGGTACTTAATCTCCTTTCCTCCAATTAAGGTTCACAATCTCGAGCCGTGCATGCACTTTTATTGGAATGATACTATTTTGGTATTATATTGATGTTTCGATGTATGATGTCAACAATAGACTAGAGTTGACAAAAAGGAAGGAGATGAAACATAGGAAATCTTGTATGTCAGGCGATAGAATCAAAATATATCATTCCAATAAATTAACGAAACTCAATACCACTCAATGAACACAATGTCTCATTCCTTTGTTTTATCTCCTTCCTTAACCTCTAATCTATCACCGATGTTATACATCAGAGCGTCGACACAATACTAGAATAGTATTTTTCTGATCAAAGATTGAAACTACGGCACAACTCGAGAGTTTGAATCATAGTGTCGAGAAGTATGAATGATACATTTCGTCTATTTCACCTTGTATGGTATAATATTTCAAATCATGCCTACAATTGACTTTCAACTATAGGCATAACTTAGTCTTTCATAATTATGGTCAAGAATAAAGGCACTTGGCAGAAAGGAGAAGCTTCATTTAGTAATTATAAAATATTAAATGAAAATAATTCTCACATGAAAGGCTTGGCTAAATTTAGATAAAGATCAAATGATTCTACTATGATATACGAGACGAACAAATGGAAAAGGATACGTTTTAACAAATTTGACAAGCCTGAAGAGGAAAGAACATGAATTTCTTGAATCTATTACTCTGCGTAGAAGAATCACTACTAGTGAAAATTGCACTCACCGTCATGAGCTCATTGTGAAGAACTTGAAATCACTAACACTAAGACAATAAAAACATATATTACTAATCTATTATATACATGTAATAACAATAACAACCCAGCGACCCACTAGGTGGGATTGGCTATATGAATCATTTTACGTCATTAGGTTCTATCCCCTACTATATCATCATCTATATTTAAATAAATTTTATCTTGTTTTATTATTCCTAACTAAATCTTCCTTTTTCCTCGTTTGATGTGTGTGTTTATCATAGTTTCACGTCGCCTAACTGGAGCATTTATTGGTTGTCTAAATACATGT
>JBBPFQ010000084.1:2178075-2200989 GCA_037974815.1 Kaempferia elegans
CTTTAAATTTGAAATTTAGACTTTTGGACGGTAAAAATCAATCTACTTTAATATTTAAAATTTTTAAAAATCGCCCCACTTGATTGAAAATACTAGCTACGCCACTGGTTGTGTCAACATACATATTTAAATTATTTCCATATATAGCAACACTCTCTTCTCTAAGTGGTCTCATAAAAGGTTGTCTATGAACTAGAGCGTCAAACTAGTGCAACCTCAATCGGCCAAACAAACAAAGAGCCCAAATTAAGATTGGATGGGTGAGCCCAAGGGACATCATCCAACCAAAGGGTCTGAACGAGTCTATAAAAGGGTTAAGTTTGTGCTTGTTTGATGCATTCTCCTCTCTTTTTAGAGCAACAACATTCTTTCTCCTTGCAAATTCTGGCCTTTGGATTTACACAGTGTGATGAGCTAATTTGGAGATCTGATTTTCAACCTAGGTGGACCATGGATTCTTGCCCGCTAGGGAAAACACAAAAAAATCATTGGACCTTGGTCGCACACCATTGGTGGGGCAAATTAAGCTTTTAGGAAAAGGTAGTGTACACTCCCTAACCGTTTATTGCTAGGAGTTGACAAACTATGATTCTGATCCATTGACAACAAACTTTCTTACATTCTTAAGGATGAATCTTTTTTTGTTGCATAAGAAATCTTTCTCAATAGTCAAGGAGATGAGAGATGCTAGAATGGTTATAGCATGAGCGGAGAGGCAAAAATTCATGTCCTCAGTTGACCAGTCCTGTGATGTGTTCCCTTAGTCAGTGGTTTCAAAAGAGGAAATGGAACAATCATAGTAAACTAAAGGTTGATAAGTTTAGATTGCTACTAGATTCTTGTATTCTGCATTCTAAGTGCAACACCTCCACCATGTCCTAACATTTCTGCCGAAAGGAATAATTGGCATTTGCTATACACTTGACATCCCCCTCCTTCATGGTGGAGGATGGATTGGACTGATTAAGTCCAACAAATGGATATTTTCTTCTTCAGTTATTACTTGTAAAGTTGGAACACATGGCTTTCATATAAAGTGTTAAAGATTTCACTAAATCTTTCATATGCACACTGAATTCATGTATGATACAAAGTATCTTATTTGTGCAATCAGCTTCACTCACACTTGTAATTAGTGTTCACTTATATTATACTCTGATTGAGCTACTGTGGTTGAAGACAAGGAATAGAGCAGCTGCAATGCAGACAAACAAGAATGAGGAGACTTCTTTCGGACCGGCTGTGAGGATGTCAAAGAACACTGTGGACCTACGCGGCATGCGAGTAGAGGAGGCTTCACTTCGTCTTCAGATGGCCATCTCAACATGCAGACCGTACAAGGTTCTCTTCATCGTCCATGGAATGGGAACTGGAGCTGTGAAGGAGTGTGCTCTTCAGATACTTAGGAATCATCCTCGAGTAGCAAAGTACGAGGAAGAAAGCTCAGGGAACTATGGATGTACAATTGCTTACATCAAATAACACTTGTATGTTTGTTCCACTTGTATTCAGTATATGTAAAGGATAAAAAGGAAATGGAAGATTGGAATGGAGTTTTAAAATGGACTTTGTATTTTTTTTTTTTTGAAAAATCATAAGTAAACACGGTGGTGTTCTTCGTCAAGTTTACGTTGTTAGTGGAGATCCTCTGGTTCCGTCCCTTGGTTCATTTTTTTCTCTAATCCACTAAAAAGTGGATCAAAGGATGATCCACTTGCATTTGCGGTGCCTCCTAGGATTTCCCTTCCCCTTGTGTTATAGTTTGGGTTGAGGTAGGCGGCCTCCTGCTATTCGGAGGCTGCTGATGGTGAGCACGTGGCTGAACTGCTGGGGGCGACCTCTGACTGTTTGTCCCGATCCAAACTATAACTTGGGGAGAAGGTGAACCCTATGAAGTACCATAATTAATTGCAGCCGAATCACAATTATGATTCGATCGCAAATGCAAGTGGATCATTCCTTGGATTTTTTTTTACAGAGGATTTGATCTCAGTTTAAGTAGATTGACTTTTGGAAGATCCAAGTGGATCTACGAATTAATTAATATATATAATAAATATAATCATTTTTGAATAAATAAGCAAATGCTTAAATTTTATGGTCATTTATTGTGAAGATTGCAGAATTAGATGTCTCATTTTTTTAAAATAATAATTGATGCAAAAATGTTAAATATTATTATCCTCAAAAATTAGAAGCTAATCATTATTACATGAGTTAGCGGTATGCTTTAAGGCTAGTAGTCGCCAATATTACTAAGTTATTAAAAATTTATTATGATAATATAGTAATAATATTCAAAACATGCTAAGCATATGAATTTGAAATAATTTATTGTTAAAGAACAAATTTAAAAATAAAAAATGCCAATTGAGTACAATAGCTTTAATTTTATGATTGCAAATTAATTAAAAATTTGCCACAAAAAATATTTAACGAACATATCGAAAGTATAAATATTATAGAAAATTATTAATGGCTTTATATTTGATTTTTTTATTTTATATTTGAATTTAATGCTCTTTATATATTTAACTCTCTTAACTCTTTAAATGCCATGTTAGATATACTAATGCATTTTTAATATATAGTATATATACATATAAATTTAAAACCATGCACATCTGTTCTGCGCCGGATCATGGGTATTGAGTGAGATCCAAAGGATTCCGGGCACCCCTATCCTCAAAATTAAATTGGGGGCGCCAGAAAGACTTCCGGACACTCGGATCACACTTAGTCATCCATGAGTCACACATAGAGCGGAAGTGCAAGGTAAATTTTTTCTATATACATATCTTTGACAAAAGATATTCTTGTTGGACCATTATATTTATATTTCATTTCAGTTTATATTAAGTATAAGAGTAGGATGACCAACCTCCACCTCTGCTGCTTGACTGACCAAGACCTTTGACCGGACCAAGCCACATATGGTTTCCATATCCATCACGCCACATCCAACTAAATGATTATGTTCCAGGAAGAACTCATAGACCAGCTAAACAATGAAGTGAGTTCAAACACATACTCAATTGGGCCACAATAACTGAGCACATTTCTGGAATGTTTGAATGTATATCTATGGGGCAGGGTGAACAACAGTTAGTGTTAAATAAATCTAACTTGTACAACAGAATGCAAAGCAACATTACAGATGGTCTAATACAGATCTTTTCTGATACTGCTGATAAAAGACCTAAGCTCTCTTGCCTTCTTCTCGTGTTCAGGAGATGATGCTTCATTTTCTGACTGGCATATGTCAATTATATCCACATGCAAATCAGTGGACTTTAGGCTGTTGGCATCCTTAAATGAAGAGGGCAATGGGGAAGGGCTGCAGAGGTCAATGAGCTCGGGGATTACATTATCAGAATTAGTTTCCGGGAAGCAATTAACCGGTTCAGGTAATGCACGGCTTTCTTGTTCGATGTCAAGCAAAAGGCCTTGAAGCTGGAAGTTGATTTTACTAATGGCGTCTTTGTTCAACTTCCGTGGCTTTCTGGCATTTGCTGCTGGTTCACGGAGCCCATTAGCAGTAGCTTTGGATGACTTTCTCGGCCTTATCGTTTCTTTCTTCACTTCTGCTTTCCTTCCCATGAATTCTGCAAGTTTTTCTGGGCAGGCACTGATCATTAATGGAAAAAGTTAGAAATGATCATGGATGATAAGTGACAAGGCTTGAAAATATTAATTTACAATCAAGAAATTTGTTATATTTGTATTTTTTTCATTATACACCAGACATTTCACAATGGGACTAACGTCTCCATGAATAGAAATTCATGATTTCTCGCCCACCCCACCCCCACCCCCACCACAAGGTGAACGACTTTACCTAATAATCAAATCAGCAGGGACAATGGAGTTACAGAGACCATCCCTGCGTTGCCAAGAAACCTCATAATACTCTTGTCCTTGCACTTTTCTCTGCTTTATTATCGCCGATACAGGGCAAGAAACTGGCATCTGTGGAATTTGAAAGTGAATGTGAAACGAACGGTGAGTATACAGATAGCAGCTACTTCTTAAACAAGGTTTAGTTTGTTTCAAGAGGTGCCTCGTGTAAAGGAATTCTAGCTCCCAACCCAGATGATGTCGAACGCAGATTAGCAAACCGCCTAAGATCCCTTTCAGCAATTTTGGGAAGGATATAATGATCTGCAAAATAATATACCGGTACAAGGATTATTCATGTCCTATGGCCAGTGATTGTTTAAAGCAGTCTTCTCATTGGACAAGCATGGGGATTTGTTTGTGGGAATCATTTTGCTGTAGTAAAAGGAAGCTAAGATTAACCTGTTTGATCAGGGTTCCAACCAAAATACTGTTCACACAAATGCTGAAATTGTGTGCGTTGAAAAGGGATATCGATACAAACCCTGCAACAACAAAAAAACATCAGGTATGGATACGTTAATTGACATAAGACAGTATAAAATTTCTTCAGTACTTTACGGGATGCAGAAGATAAGCATACAACTGGCTAGTTATGTACCTTCTCACAGCTTCTGAATCAGGTGGATAACATTTAGGTTTTAGGTAAGCATTGATAACTTCAACATATTGGTGGTCGGGTTCCACGTTCTGCCAATTCTCTATGACAATTGAACATAAAAAAAAAGCATATACCATTTCAGCAAAGTTGAGAAAATGATTAAAAAACAACTATCCAACAAATAGATCAAAAGAATGAACAAAAGCAATCATGAGACTTGCAATCTGAGAGAGCCACAATCCAGACAAACAAACAAAATTTCATAAACCCCCAATATTTAGAAATGTATGTAGAAGATAGTGGCTCAGATCCAACATTTAGACTACTAGCCTTCTAATATGTATAATCTTCAACAATTGTTGACAATTCTAGAGTGTTATGTTCAAGAAACAATGACATCCAAATTGCCATTGAATGGTAAACAACCAACTGGCATAGTCAAATTCTTTATCAATTTAGAGGTTCTAGATTAAGATAAAAATACAAACCTAAGTTCACTTAAAACTTGTATTACTATGATTAATTTACTATTATAATTTACAGTGCTTGACAACTTGACTCGATCATGAATATATGGGATGCTATGCTTCTTCTATAACTGATTCATGTTTATCTCTGATAGGGTCTATTTTTTTCCCTTACAGGTTAATGAGCATACATTGGAACTAAAGGTCTCTTAGGGCCACAATTGAACATAGACTAAAAATCATATATTATGTTGGTCCACTTAGATGAGAGAACTAGCCTAAAATGTTTGAGCTTAAATTATTAGCAGCTCATCCATCAAGTTTATAAAACTCATTAACCCACAACAAAATGTATAACTAAAGTGGGTGCTACATATGAAGCTAGGACTGGAAAATAACTTGAATCACCAATATGGGCCAATGCATCTAATGTATAATTCACAAGCACTGTAGGATAGATTATTACAATAGCCTCGTAACGAAGCATTTCTTAAAGACCGGATTTACAATTTGAAGCAAGCATCATGGTGTTTTCCACACATTAGCACCTAATTGAAGGACACTCAGGACAAGAATAAATAAAACAGATAGCCCTAGTATATAAGATAAACTGAAACTTCATAGACACCATAAAATAAACTAAACCACTCTAATGATCATTTCACCAGCAGCATAAGAAAAACAAAACCTTAGTTCTAGAATAAATAAACATTTATTTAATGCTGCAAGATGAAACTTTAAATCTACTCAGATTGATAATGGTAAAAATATAATTTCATGATAATATGATTTAGCAAAATTCATCAAGTTCACTGTCCAGATTTTTGTTGTTACCATGTTCATTCTCCTTGTTCACATTACAGCTGTCGTTCTTTGTAATCTTCTTTCCCCTTTTACATTTTCTTTCCATATTCAATGCCACAGAAATAATTTGATGCAAGACAGAGTCATCCCCTAGAGATTTAACAATCCTGCATGCTGATTCCTGCATTCAAAATTTAGATTGTTGGCAGAACATAACTTTGCCAAAAGCACATGCTGGATGAAAAGAAAAGAATTTAATTAATTCATCATATTTGAAAATTTTAAATAGGCAATATATTACTCACCGGACCAAAGCCATGAATCCCCTGAGAATAATCACAGCCAAGCAGAAGAGCCAAAGAAACCTGAGGATCATAAAGTAGCCAAACACTTTGAACAGGGATCAACAATCAAATAAAGCAACCGACTTGTCTAGCAATATGAAATACAACATAAAATTTTTTAAAAGAAAACTTTAGAAAAAAACTTAGTTGCTGGTTGTTTAAAAAACATACACCATGGGAAAGAATTCAAAAACAACCAAACCAATCAATATGCATTAAATATTCAGAAGATTACAATGTAATTATTTTGGTAAGCTGCTTATATTGAGACAGGTCTTCCAGAATTGGTGAAAAAGTCATTTACACCTCCTTGTTATTCTACTACACCTGTTGAACTTATACCACTGTTAGCACCTGCTGAACTTTCACATGTGCCAACACCTATTATACTTTCCAGTTTCAGCACCTGCTGGACTTTCTCGTATGCCAACACCTATTGAACTTTTCCTATTGTCAACTATCTCGTCGACCTCAACCCACTTGGACTTATTCCACAGTTAAGTATTGGTTAACTTTTACCTACTTGACATAATCAATAAACATATTGCTCAAGCATTAAAATAAACTCTTGGTCAATCTGACAATGACCAAATTTTTAGATTAGTCATTCAGGAGTATATGTATATAAACATGAGTTTTATTCTTATATTTAACTTTTATCTCTTGATATAAGTGTATAAAAGTATTTGGCCCAGGAGGAATATAGCTCTGTATCTAAAAGACCAACGGCTAATAGATTCCATTCATATTCAGCAAGAATGCTAAGGGTAAAAAAGTGCCACACCCCACGCACCAAGGAGTGTGCATGGAAAGTGATGTCTAGAAGAATCTCAGCATAAGCATGCTGTGCCCACCACATTTTACTGGCATACAAATTTGCACAGGATGGAACATCCATACTTTGATTGATCAACCTATCTTTTACCAGTAATAGTACCAACTAGAAGATAAAATAATAGGACCTTTTTTTGAAAACTTAATGCCTCTAATCCTATGAGAATAGGACATTGATGAAAATTTTCAAAAAAAGCAAAGTGTTCCCTTGAGGATGAACACCTATCCTTCTTTGAAAGACTAGAGGGTATTCTAAACCCAGATGTGTCGCAAGAATTAATGGCAATGACAGTCAAGTGACTTCTGGCCTGCAGCCTGCTAATGGTTGTCCAGTGAGGTTTGGCCTCGGAAACATGAGGGTCCAACCTGCTCTTTGGTATGATGTGGTAAGTTTTATGAGTGAATTTTTATATTTAATTAATCTTTCAGAAAATATTAATCAACTACATATTGACACAGAAAGCATATCCGGTTAGCTAATGATCCTATCAATCAGTTGAAGAATTAAGAAATCTGAACAAAACTTACCAATGAATTCCTTCCAAATCCAAGTTTTTGCTCTATGTCTTCCATTTCATAGCAGATTACATAGCCAGTCTCTCCTAAGTTCATAGAAGGAACTTTAGATAACTTTGTAAAGCTAAAAAAGAACACGTGTTAAATTTCTTTGATGTTTAACTGAGAATGTACTTTCTTTCCCTAGATCACGAGCTTACCAAGAAAAATATCTCTATATACTGTCCTAGCTCCAAAGAGGAAAATATCAGAGTCTGAACTGAAGCATCCATCCTGACAGCAGAAAGAGTATTTTACAGTGATTGCTAGATTGGTCCAATTATATGAAGACAGTTTTAGCTTACACATAAATATTCCATGTTGAGTGATGCACATTGCGCTTCTGCTTCCTCTAGCCTGGTTCACAATAAGAATATTCATGAAATAAGTAGAAAATTACTTTGCAAAGTGAGCAGCAAGCCTCTCCCTGATTGAGGTATCACATTAAGCTCCAGTACCATATTAACAGTCTCAACACCAAGGTATCAAATTTTGAGATATGCCACCCAACACGACCGATAGATCACATTCTGATCCCCCAAAACTTGTCGGCACAAGGTAAATTACCCTATACCACACATACAACATGGTTATTCCCTCAGTTGTTCATGCGTGCTCTCGGTCAACATGCACGCTTTCGGCTAGCATGCAATGCAACAGAAGTCATTAAATTTGATCAATTAGGGGGAGGAGAATAGGAGTTAATGTATAATGGAGCCTCGAAGCTTAAGAGATAGTACCATGCTATAAGCAATAACAAACAACAATGTGGAGGGGTCGGGCATCGAAAACAACAACAAATCAGAGGCGATGCACGAACAAATCAATTAAGAAAATACAAAGAAGACCATGTTGTCATCACAATCATGGTTTTGGAGGAGAACGCAGTCATTGGTGTCGCAGTCGGTGGAATTAAATGTTTGTGTTGTCTGCGAGTTGCAATTGTCGCAAATGTTAGTGCAATTGACCTCGGGTCAAAGTTGATCAAACTTGGTTTGGCTTTCAATGTTTGATGGTTAAACAAGACGCCTAGTAAAAGGGGAGATTGTTGGTGCAATCAACTTTGGGTTAAGGTTGATGAAGCTTGGTTTGATTAATAAGTTTGATGGCTAAGCGATACATCAAGTTAAGGTTGACAGTGGAGAAGTCCAAGTGGATCACGATTGATTAGACACTTCACAATTAATAGTCTAATAGGTAGTTGGAATATGTGGAGAAGTCTAAGTAGATCACGGTTGACGAGACACTTGACAGTTGAAAATCCAAGATGGAGTTGGCATGTGTGGAGAAGTCTAAGTGGGACACGATTGACACTTAGCAATCAGAAGTCCAACAGATAGTTAACACGAGAGGTGAAGTTCCAATAGGTCATGGAGGATGGATGTTAGGCATGAGAGGAAAAGGCCTAACACCCAAAAGTCGATTGATCAAACCGCAACCCCTTAAATCCTAAATTCATGATTGAAGATTCAACCGTGTAAAGCTATACTAAAACATGTCCTGTTGGGTTTTAGACTGAAAAACACTATTGCAGAAAATAATAATTATAATAGATAATGTTCATGTAGTCAATTGATGTAGTGTTTATGGCTAAATTGATATTGTTTGTGTAGTCGACTTACAATGTTATATACATTGTTCACAACAATCGACTGATACCGTGTTTATGGGGCTGAAAATACTATTCACATCAAATTCTCTTATGCCAAGAGACTTCATGTCTCTGGAACTTCCTCATATGATTAGTACAGGTCAATCTTGACCGTGTCACTAAGGGCAGCAACACTTGGTATTTAATATATTGGCATATTGGCTTCAAATATAAATCATTATAGAAAATAAAGAGAAACAAGGAAAGAGAATTACCCATCTAAGAAAGGTATCCCAAGTGTTGTTCCAAGAAATTTTGCTTCTTTTATCATACATGAAAATTCTGAACCCTTGTTTCTACTTATAGAAATTGATGAAGTTGCATTGGAGTTTGCATCCTCTTGCATGACCTGATGCATCAAATTTCCTACCTTTAATATATAATGAATTACTAATTCTACAAGAAAGAAAGAGGATTCTAGAAAGAGAAAGACCTTATGAAAGCCTAACCGGCTCCTATACGTGGATAGTTTTATTGAAGGAATTGATCCATCTAAAAATGCAAATACAGATCAGTAGCAGCACAGCCATGGATGGTTTATTCACATTGTAATGCAGATAGTACTGAAAGTAAAAGAACGCTATTAGTACTATCTAAATAGGGAAGAGGTGATACATTTAGAATGTGCATTTTGGACAAGGCTATGTTAGCAAACAGTCAGAACATTTGCTCTCACTTCTTCCAATTACTAGCTGTCACAGCTGATAACAGTTTAGTTACCCTATAGAAGTTTACTAAACAGCATACAGGCTCAATTGTGGCGCACACACTAAGGCCAATGGCTATCACATATGAGTGTGAGAACTAAGGTTTTTAAGTGCTGCCTATAGATGCATAGCAAGGTCATTGGTCACCGCGAATAGGCATGAATCCTAAGGCTTCAACTGCCTCATCGGGCGCATGCACTGAGGCCAAACGACCATTGTGTACCGGCATAAGCATGGAGGCTTTGATAATCACATCAAGCGTGTACATCGAGGGCAAACAATCGCTTGTATTGGCATGAGCACTAAGAATTTAGCTATCGCGTAAAACACACACCAAGGCCAATGACCGCCATATACAAGCATACATGCTAAGGCTTCAAGAAACAGGTGCATGATGCCAAGAACTCAACTGTGGATACCATGACATAGAGAATTCCGAGTCCACAATCTAGATGCATTAGCTTGACATGGAATCCAAGGCACCCATTTTTACACTTACATGATGAGATCTTAATCACAGTAAGGGTTAATTTTGAGGGTATTTAATTTAGATAAATGAATTAATTAATCTCTTGTTGATTAATTCTCATCGTTCAGTTTGCAACTCAATCTCAAAAAATTGTTCTAGTTGTTTAGTCGATTTTACACTCCATAATGATCTCACAAGAATTGACATTTATACATACAAGAGTTAGCATCTGTGCATTCACGTTCACAGACAAACCCTCTGTTATTAGAATAGTTTTGGAAATTAATTTTCAATCTGATATACTGGGATACTATAATTATGCTACGGGAGCATCTTCGAACATCCCCTCACTCCAATGCAGGCTATGGGAACATCCTTTACTCCAATCCATGTTACGGGAACATCCTTGATCGGGAACATCCCCTCACTCTAATGTGGGCTATGGGAAT
This sequence comes from Kaempferia elegans, assembly GCA_037974815.1. Taxonomy (NCBI): domain Eukaryota; kingdom Viridiplantae; phylum Streptophyta; class Magnoliopsida; order Zingiberales; family Zingiberaceae; genus Kaempferia; species Kaempferia elegans. The sequence goes on from JBBPFQ010000084.1 coordinate 2,188,854, forward strand.
ATCCCTTCACTCTAGAACATGATATGGGAACATCCCAACTAGGTCCATCCCCACAGAGCCAAACCCCTCTACAGGAACATCTCGACTGAAAACATCCTCTCACTCCAGTGCAAACTATAAAAACATCACCGACTGAGTACACCCCTCACTCATGGGAACATCCTCGAACATCCCCTCACTCCAGAACGTGCCATGGGAACATCCCTAAGGAGCTGACGCATTATAGGAACATCCTGACTTGAGAACATCCCCGCAGAGCCAAACCCCTCCAAGACGGGCAATCTATCTCCTCCAACCATTTCTGACAATCGTAGCTGACAGAGTGGTGACTGTCAGTAACCACCACTGGACACGGCCAGGTGGCGATCAACAGGGCTGCAGCGGACGGTAGAGAGATGACTGGCATATAAAGCTTCATCATTCGACAGGGCCTATAGCAGACGGTCGAGCGATGACAAGCATTTCAGAGCTCCATCATTCGAGCCATCAATAGGCCTAAGTGGCAGCTCACATCGACACCCGGAAAGTTGAGTATTAAAGGATAGGTGGTTGGGAGAATCGGATACACTTATGCATGTGCGCAATCTCTCTCATTTCCTCAGTTCAAGACTAACTTGAGTGTTGGAGGCATCACGCCGATCATCGTCGGCACCATTTAACTCGTGTTGACTGGTTCGGTGGATGTAGCAAAAGGAGAAGCAAGTGGGATTTTAGCTCCACAGTCGGAACCCAAAGGGGGTGCACCAGCAGCATCACAATCCATTCAATATACTAGTTTATGATGATCTATCATGAAATAGTCTTTCATATCCCTGTTCCACCAATTAGTCATGAAAACCAATTTCTAACAATTTCACGCAAGACCACTAAAAGAAAATGAAGTGGCATCTGTGCATTACAGTGAGCAGAGTAAACTGTCTGCTGACCCCAGAGAGAGCCAAAAAAAGAAAAAGCATAGCAATCAATTATACAGAACCAAGAAAATGCCGGGAATCCAAAGGACCTGCGACTAGAATGAGGCTACAGTTGAGGGCGATTAGGGCTCTAAGCCGATGGAAGAGGTTTTTTAGATAAACCTTATCCTTAATGCACGCCGGCTTGCAGCCGGAGTTCTGCAACTGAACGAGCCAGCAGGAAAGATCCACACACAGCTTCTTGTTCCTTCACATCAAAAGTAAAACCATTTTTTTTTAAAAGAAATCCAGCAGCGGCAGGTAAGAACACGAGAACGAGAATGGATCGAAGACGGCGGGGAACTCACTGGAGATGATGAAGCGGTAGGATTTTCTTGCACGATTCCAAGATGTCCCACAAGTTCTTCACGCCCATATCGCATCAACTGGGGGAAGGAGAAGAGAAGAGAAGCAGATGGATCTGTTCGCTGGGAGGGAAATCTCTATGCGTTCAAAACAGGGGAAAACCCTACCGTTTCTGCTGTGCTTTATCATTTTTTTTTAAAGCATGTTTATTATATATATATACATTACCTTGATTTGTAATAAAAATATTTTTTTTTCAAAATTATTCATCATCATTAGGTGTGTCAATTTGGATGGATCGAATCGAGTTCAAATCGAGTTGTAAATTTTTTTTAAACTTTCAATCCGAACTTGACCCAAATTTGAATTTAAACCGAAACCGCTCAACCCGAATCCGAACTCGAACCCGAACCCGACCAACCCGACCACCCCCGATCCCAACCCGAATAACCCATATAATCCGATCTAAAATAATTTTTTTGGTCATTTTCCGAATAATTCTTCACTTTTATCTCAATACTCCATTACTATTATACTAACATTGATATTAATATACATAAAAATATCTTAATTTTTAAAATAAATTTTGATTTAACCCTAACAAATCAACTAACTCGTAAATTCGGGTCAACTCGAATCCGTCCCGACCCAACATGAAAATTTTCAACCCGAAACCCACCAACCCGAACCCGACCCGAACCTGAAAATGTCCAACCCGAATCTAATTTTTTTCAGGTCGACTTGGATTGGATCGTCGGGCCGGGTTCATTTTTAACACTCCTAATAATCAATTTGAAAACAGAGCTGTAGTTTAATTAAAAGTACGATAAACAATAAAATATATTTCAAGTAAAAAAAAATTAAATCTAAGTATTGACGATTTAAGTAATCACATTATGTGAATTTGTATAAAATGGCCATCCAAAATTTCTTAAGTCTTATAAATTTTTTTATTAATCATTAATGTTTAAAATTAAGGATAAAATGATACAGTTTGAAGATTTCAGAATTTTGAAAGGTGTTTTTGAAAATAGATAAACTGTAGGAAGTGAAGTAAAAAGAAATGAAATTTAGCGGTCAAAATGATATTTTCAATTCTAAACTTCTTTGACTGGTTGATGGGATGTCCTTCCCCTTCTCTAACAATGGCGTCCTCTAACGCCTCACACTTCTTCCTCCGGATGTATTATTGGCGCCATGGAAGAGCAAGGCCCGGATGAGAACTCTAATCTGCTTACGCATGGACAGCTTTCGAGTCACACCGTTCTTCTTGCCGAGCTCGAGTCTCTTCGGAACTCCTACCGCGATCTCGACTCCAGATTCGAAGCAGCGGAGGAGTCCAAGTTCGATCTACAAGGGGAAAACCTTCGCCTCTCCCGCGCTCCCGAGGAAGCGTCGGAGGAGCGTGACTCTCTCCGGATAAAGCTTATCGAGGCGGAAGTGCCGATTCGAGAAGAAGACGAATCGATTTGGTTAGAAAATTTGCAACTTTCTCATGAAGTCGAGATTTTCAAGGGAAAGTTCAATGAGATGATTAGGATAAGGAATGTACAAGATGCGGTGATGTGCGAGATCCTTGATTCAATCAGGTATGCGAGAGACTGCTTCAGTGAAATTGGTGGGAGGATTTGTGCTGAAATTTTGGGGGAAATTGAGGAAAAATCCAATCTTGACGATGCACTGGAGCTTCACTTGATGGAGTCTAAATCAATTTGTACGCTGGGAGCTGCTGTAAGATCGAGGTTTGTGGAATATGATGACATGAGGAAGAAGGAGAAGACGGAACTAGAGAACCGAATTGTGAGCTTAACTGAGGAAAACATGGACATTAGTAGCTTGCTAAGAGCAGCTCTTGTGGAGAAGGAGGCGCTTGAGAAGAGCCTTAACAAGCAGAAGGATAGTGGAGAGCAAAAAATGGGTGGAATCATGCAGATAGCTGGGAGGGGACTGCAGAAGGTTGGTTTTGGTTTTGTAATGGGGGTCATTGCCGGCGAGTCACATTCTGATCAGCTATGCAGCGCTAGTACTAACTCCGATAGCAGCGAATGCGACGACGAGGTTGTCAATCTGGTAATGAAATCGCCTTTAGTTCCCGTTATGCTTGATTTTGTGCAAACAAGCATCGGCAAGAATGTTCCTATGTTTGACAAGGACAAGAAAGAAAGCAAACTAGTTACAAACTATAACTAAAATTATGGTGGTGAATTACTGTACGTTTTACTGAGGTTTTAACTAGCTTTTGGATGGTTTTTTTTATCAGGCTTCAACTGTTGACAGTATAATGAAAAGATTGCGCCACGAGGTAACTGAGTTGAGGCAAGCCTTGGAAGAGTCCAGGTACTTCAAGTCATGTTTTCTTTTGTGATGCTAAAATTACTCAAATTGGAATTGTTCAGCATTGAGGCTAAAATTACTCGTATTGAAGTGTTCATTCCATCTTTAAAAAACAGATTAGATATGAAGTCCATTTCAGTAGGAATTAATGAAGCTCCGATTAAGCAGTTTTCTGATCCCAATTTGTTGTAGTGAGTATCCTGTTTATGTACCTTTCACCAGGTCAGAGAATGAGCATTTGCTGTCATTTGTTAACAAACAGGCTCAGAAGATTGTGGAGGAAGAACACCACATTAAAGATCTGGAAGAAAAGGAAAAAATGATAACAAAAAATGTAATGTTGTACTTGTACGGTTCTACTACAGAGCAAGTTACTGACATATTCACTTTTTAAACCTCAAAGGTAGAAGAGCTCACAGCGGAGATAAAGGAGGCAGGAGAAGAGGCTGCGAGATGGAGGGAGGCATGTGAATTGGAAGTTGAAGCTGGAAAAGCTGTGATTTTAGATCTTGAAAAGGAGGTAATCATATGGATGGCTTGTTTTGCTTGGTCATTCGCTTCATTGTTGTCATGTGAATTGCATCCAACACAGCCTTGCAAAAGCAACGAGTTTTTACTGTTATCTAGGTGACTTTACTGAAAGAGGAGCTGAAGAGAACAAAGTTAACCCTGGATGCTGCAAATACCAAGCTGCACTTGAAAGAGAAGCTTGCTAAGACGGCGATGGCTGCTCAAGCTGCCGCAGAAGCAACCTTGCAGCTGGCAGACAAAAGGTCAGCTGGGTTTCGAGAGCGAATTGAGGAGCTGACGAGGCAGCTAGAAGAAGAATCTGAGCGCAGTGCCAGAAGAGAGAAGAGTGTAGGCAGGAGAAGGGTGAGATATGTTTGCTGGCCATGGCAAGCCTTCATATTCACACCAACTGGTGGAGCTGTTTCACAGAGAAGAGAGAGAAGGGTCATTTTGCCAGAAATGGAGTCTATCTTGCGTTTCAACTAGCAGAATTTGTTTGAGCCATGTTTCTGGTTAGTAATTTTGCCTCAACTTGTTCTTTATCATTCATGCTTTCCATGATAAACTAGGATGCTGTGATCATCATGTAAGTATTGGTGGGTACTAATGTGCACATGAACAACTCTGTTAAATATCATAGTGGCCTTGAATTACAAAAGACAAATTTGATATATTCATGTCAGTTGAGCAAGACTTTAAGATTTTGTTCCACCAACATGAATCATAGTTATGCATGGATGTGAGTTGACATCTAGTTCATCCCTTCAAATGGATAGATTAGTTTGACGCGGAAATCAGCTTAATTCCACAAGGAGAAAGTTGTGTTGTGTTGTTGAAACAAAGGTATAGTTTACAATTAGCAAGCTTCTTATCATGCTGTCTAAAGGCATCCAGCTATTGCTGAATGGATACAGGAGAAGACACTGATTATATTCACTAATATCCTAAGCTTGTAGATAGTCACAAGGCCTCCATCTATGATTATTCTAAGGCCGACCTTTGAAATATGGCTTCATGTGTGGCAAAAAAGCGATTCGCTCGCCCCAGCGTCCATGCCAATCTATTCCTACGTCAATACGGAGGATGTAAATATGACTTCACGCCTCTATTTACGTTGGATGTGAGTTTTGAACCGCTATAGATGTCCTATTGGCCCATGGTTCTTTTACTCAGTTCTTGAGCCTCTAACTAAGTAGGTGTTTCTCTACTTGTTCTTTCCAATCATGACAGATCTATTTTAGTGGGAAGGGATGAATTCTTATCCTTCTCTCATCTCTTTGATTAAAGATAGGAGTTCAAAATAAAATAGCATTTCAGTGGTCATTAAATTGGATAAAAAAGGACTAGCGCGAAGGTTTTGGAGGGGAACCCTCTTCATGCATAAACATCTGAAAAGGTAATTTGTTTATTCATATATTAAATTAAAAGTAGATTTATTTTTAAATTTTATTATAGATTGCATTAAAATATTACTGAGTTATATTTGAAATACTTATATCCTAGTTTAAATTTAGGTGCTATAAAAAGTAAATTATGTTCATTTAATATAACTTTTCTTTCCATGATTGATGAACCCCATCATGACCATATTTCCCAATGAATTTTATGTTACCATTTAATATCTTAAATTTGGGAATAGTCATGTAGTAAAGTTGACTTCATTGATTGTAAGATGCCAATGGTAAAGTTGACTTCGTGTCATAATTTCATAGCATTGACGTATATGTTGAAAAGATTGCACATTTAAAAAAATAAAATATTTTTATTTTCAATTATATTTTCAATATTCCATTTGGACAATATAATATTCAGTCAATACCAAATTATCTCTTACAATGATATATCTTACTATTTAATTAAAAATCTGAATCTTGTACTAATTAATTTTTAATTAATTTGATAAAATTCAAAGTTAAATTATTATAATATCTTTTTTTATTAATAATTTTAACTTCTTATTTTTATCAAAATTTTTATAAAATAATTACACTCAACGCGTGTGCATAATTACTAGTTTAAATAAGATATCAAAATTATATTAATTAATAAATTCATAAATAAATAAAAACTTTCGAAAATAGTCCGTAAGGAAGGAAAGAATCATTTTTTTTTTGCCAAAATTTAATTTATATAATTTAAAATTAATCATTCACCATACACAAACAATTACAACTAAACATATATTTTATAATTATTTTTCTCATAATAAATCAATTTAGTAAAAAAAATCATGAATCTATCTATATCTAAACATATATTACTTATACTAATGATATTTTTGTAATTATTTACGAACTTTTTTCGAAGAACGGTGCGCGTGGGTGCATTAGATTTCTAAATTATAATTTTTTATTTTTCTTCTTGGGTCATGGAGAAAACACTCTTCATGATTTTCATCCGTGCAATTTGAGTGTGAGCGTATTTATTTATATCCTAAACAATTTAAGCAACTATAGATTTAGCTGTATTTAGTTTAATTTTCTTTGTAAAAATAAATCATATAAAATTTTGAAAAATAATATATACATAAAAAAAATTAAAAGCTATAGACATATAAAGTGATAAACTCATAAAAAATAAAAATAGTGAATTCTATCATGAGTTTTTCTTTAAATTTTTTTCATGTGCATATTATTACTTAAATTTTAATAGTAATTAATTAAATAATCTAGTACACCAATAAAATATTTAAATTTTTTAACATAAAATATTTTTTAATTAAGATTTCATCAGCAAACTTAATTACAAATCTTCTGTTTTAAAAAAAGAAACTAAACTTTCGGGAAATTTTTTAAAACCCCTACTATATGACGTGGTTTCATTGATGGAGCTCCCTCCCGTTGGTGAGAGGGGAGTTCCATCACTTATATTGAAAAAGTGGCTACCTGTTTAAGGATCTCATTTTTTTTATTTTTTTATTTTTTTTTAGTTTAATTTTTTTTTAGTAATATTAAAATATTAAAAATAATAATTTATGAAAAAATTATGAGGTCGATATCGAAAATATTGGGAGATTTTTTTTTATAACTAAGAGTTATATGAGATTTTTTACTAACAGGACAACGTGGCAACGAAGGAGGGCTGGAAGATTCTCTGGATGCCCTAAATATAAAGGAATATACGGGTACGGCGCGGGAGACATGGCATCACCTGCTTCGATGCAGAGTTTGACGAATCCCATTCTAGAAGCTCGCCGGCAATTTCTTCGCTGCTTCCCCATCTCCATCCGCGCCAAACGGATAAATCCAAAGCCGCATCAGCAGCGGAGGCGCAGCCAAGTTCCCACTTCGCGGTGTCGTGGATCCAGGTACGGACAAAAGGGCGCCCTTTTTGCCCCCCAAAAGAAAGCTAGCTAGTTGATCCGGTGGTTCGGATGCCCAAATTGACCTAATCGTTTGACTGAGGCGAGGGATGTCGTAACTCGGAAAAGCCTGATCGATGCAGGTCCGAGCGGCGGCTGCGCGCGGTGGCCTGGGCGAGATCGTGGAGGATACGTCTATGGAGGAGGAGGAGGAGAAGGTGTACGTGGCGGTGGCGAAGGAAGCGAAGGAGGGGAAAGCCATCGTGGCGTGGCTGCTGCAGAACACCTCCGAGAACAGGACGATCGTTGTCCTGCACATCCATCGCCCATCGCGGAGGATTCCTACAGGTGTGTGTACATGCGTGCTTAGTGTTTGTCATTTTGCCTCAAAGAGTCGTTAAAGGCCAAAGTTTGACGATTTCGTCTTCAAAATTACTCCGATGAATTTGAGTTGCAGCATTGGGTTGGATTCCTCCGAGCCAGTTGGAGGAGCAAGAGGTCGCATCTTATAGACGCATCGAGAGAGAAAACATACATCAAAGCTTAGATGAGTACGTCAACTTGTGTTCACGACTAAAGGTGAGATTTTTAGATACTGAACAGTTTCTACTTCTTTGGATGAAGATCAAATTTTGTTCAGGAAATCTAGGCCAAGCTTATAACCTTATTTTCCTAAATTTCATGGAACAGAAAGCCGAGAAACTTGTGATCGAGAAGGAAGATGTCGCAAAAGGACTAATTGAGCTCATTGCTTCCCGTGCAATCACCAAACTTGTAATGGGAGCAGCTGCTGAGAAAAACTACAAAAGGTCCGTTTAGCTTATCTACATTAGCTAATTGCGTAGTACTAGAAAGAAAGGGGTAAATATATTTTTATCTCTTTTTTTTTTTGAACCTGTGAAATTGCTATTAGTTTAGATTTGAGTAATATTGGCACTGTTTGATTATAATTATACATCTAAAATATCATTATAATAACCATACTCTTTATTCAATTTCATTTTCTCAACAACTTTAATAGGTAAGCGTGTTTACATGCTTGCCTAAGACTCATTTATGACCTTATTATAATTCTTAAACCTTTTTCAAGCAGAATGTGGATGATAATTAAATAGAAGCCTTAGGGTCAGATTCTCAGCTAACTGAAGGCTATTTAGAATCGCAGGAAAATGAAAGCCCCGCGATCAAAGACGGCTCTTGCCATGCAACGTCATGCTCATCCTTCATGCAAGATTTGGTTCGTTTGCAAAGGGAATCTAATATGCACCAGGTAAATCTTTATATTTGTGGTCAATTTTTTTTTTAAAATCTTTTTCCTTCTGGAAAGCAACTTGAACGGGCTTATCAATTTGGTTGAAATAAAATATGATCACCTGCCTTGACCTTTGAAAACACAAGTTACCTCCCATTAGTGCTTTAGACTGGATTGAACCCCTGCACCTCGTATAACTCACCCTCACATCCACTTGCCTCCTCAATCACTGTGATTTATCTCCTCTGTGTTGGTCTGGGGCGGACTGACGGGAGCGTTGGGGGGCGAGCGCTTCGCCTTTTGCCACTTTAGACCGGATTGAACCAACTGAATCAACTATTTAAACTGGGAACACCTCTTGCATTGTTAATGGTGTCTAGTATTGTCATGGGGCCAGGCAATTGGGGTCGGTTAGTGCACTTCTCTAGGTAAAGGTCATTTTGCAGTGTCTTTTTGTTAGAGCTGTTATCACTTTCATAGGATTATCTAAACTTACTAAATATCAAAAGGTGCATCGTATATCAAATTAGATCTACCGTTGTCATCTAATCAATTTCAATATTTAAAAATCTAAGTTGAAATTTAATTAACCCTTGATTAATTTCAATTTGTACCTCCCATTTTAATTTTACAAATTATTTTTAAATAAAATTTACTTGTGTCCCCCAACCCATAATAAAAGACTTATGATTTCTATGTCTAGCCTCTTGTTAACTGAAGGGAGTTTTTTTTGTACTTGCTCCGGAAATTAACTGAAGGTAAACTTGGGAAGTGGGACATTGAGAAGCTTTTACCCTCCACTATAGTTTAAGTAAAAAAAATAATATAAATAAATGAATAAATAATCAGGCACTGATATAATTTGAAATTGAATTTGCTGCTAAAAAAGAAATTATAGTTGAAAAATTATTAGTAATACAATAAATTATTCAAATATATTTCATAATATCCTTTAGAATCAACTTATCTTCAAGAACAAGATGATAAATTACTCAAATAAATTTCATGGAATGTGCAAAATCATAAACTCCACAAAAGTTATCAAATTCAATAGCTATTCCATTCAAAATTAATATTTAATAATTTTTATTTATTTAAAAAAATGAATAAAAAGATTAAAACTAAAGATATTTATTTTTTTAAATAAGAATGATATTGAAATAACCAATGAGGTACTTAAAAAATACAAATTGAGAAGAAAGAGGATATACTTATGATTACATATATCAATCTTAATTTTTTTTTCCTTTAATGATCAACACCTAAAGATTGAGGAGTGAAAAGAGAGATGCATGGCATGTGAGACCAGAATGTGAAGCGGAGGTTTCCAGTCAAAAAGACACGGAGGTAGAGTGTGAAGTTTGCGTGCGGTCGTCAAATCTTGACCATTGAAAACACAATCGTACGATCCCAACGCCACCCACTGCCATGTGGCTCTACCCTCAGTCAATGTGTTTTTATCGTCGTCTTCAACCTCACGAGCAACTCTTAAACCATCGAATAAAATATTATGAATTCGAGTTAACTCAAAAAGTTATCAAACATATTCGAGTTCAACTTGAATTTGATAATTTTAAATATGAATTATTTATTTTTCAAACCGTCTCGATTCTCCTACCTTGTACCACAACATGGCAATTTGAGACTTGCCAGCACACTTTTAAGCGAAGTGCCTTGTACCACACAATGTTTTTTTAGTCACTACTGAACTAGGAGAGCAAAAAGAAAGGAGTCATGTGCCTTGTGACCTTTCAAACTGAGTAGAACAAAATGCATTATTCTTCCTTCTAACTAAGTCCCCAAAGACTAAAACACCTCCAACCGAGGCACACCAATCTTAGTGCATTGTCCAAGTTTTGGCTAAACTCAAGCCAAACCTCAATCCACCTTGAGACCAACCATCAAGGATCAAGCCTCAGTTCACATGCCGGCCAAGTTGGAACGGCTGGAACCAAAACCATCAGACAGTCAGTGACCATGGTTTTCCTACTTGCATTCATATAGTTAAGAGCTCACAATGTAGTCCTTATGAATAAAATTTGATAGATTAGTTTCAAATCTTATGATTCTCACCATAACAAATGGTGTGAGATCCGTTGACTGATACTGGAGCTGTTGATTTTTATAGGATGAAAATTAATGAAAATGTTTAACAACAAAATTCACTGCATCTCACCTGACATTTTTGAAGATATTTAATTTCTGTGTGATGTAATTTTAGATGGAGATGAAAAATCAAGATCTAGGTTATGGATTTGTATAATCTATACTTCTCCAGGGAAGCTTCTGTTGATGGATCCTTTGCGGTTCAGTCATCCACGACAAGCCCCACATCCAACTCCAGCCAATTTGAAATCCATAGATCAATATCTGCACCTACTGCTCAAAGTATTGCACCAGCAAAACAAGACAGAGTTACTCAAAGATCTTTCTCTGATAATACTGTCCCTCACCGAGATGTGACAATGGCAACTTGGCCAAACAAAGAACTAGCAAGAATATCAACTTCGGAGAGCATAGAAAGTAAAGAACTAGAAAGATCATCGGCATCAACCAGTGAAAGCAAAAGAAGTAAAGAACTAGCAAGATCATCAACATCAGAGAGTAGAGGAAGTAGTGTTTTTGATCCTTGGGATGTGGTTTCAAGGGCTTTAGACCTGTCTGTTCTTGATGAAGAGGAGAGCAAAACGGCTTCTTTGTCATTAATGCAAAAGGACGAAGATGGTGATGATTTATCAATAATTTTACAGGCAAAGCCTAATTCTGGAAAGTATAATCAACTGCAATCTCCACAGTATGACCAGGTACAGTTTGATGGTACACCTTTTTAATACATTTTTTTTTTCTAATGAGGAATTTGATCATTAGGAAGTGTTTGCTTTTTGTCTCCACAATATCACCTTAGGAAGTGATGCCTAAGCCTGATTCATCTGCTTTAAGGAGGTCGTGCAAGAGTACTTGTTTCACTTCAAATTTTTAAGGCCTGCAAAATGCTTTGAGTCAGCAAGTTTATTGGAATTCTAGAGATTGTTTAAGAACACAATCAGAATTTAAGTCATTAGGTGGTGTTTGGTGTTCTATTAAACACCTGATCTTGTGGATAGCTGGTTCAAATAAACCTTCGTCCAAAGTCTAAGACATTTCTGCTAGTTAAATTCATTTGCAGACTTCTAACGATAAAAGTTCACCTCGATTTTGATTATAGCAGGAAAATCTCAGGGTTGATGATGCCCTGTACAAACGGCTGGAAACTGCATACAATGAATTGGAAAACTCAAGGCGTGAAACTTATGAAGAGTTTCACAAGCGCCATATGGCTGAAAAATATCTAAACGATGCTATAAAGAAGGTACTTATCACTTTTCTATCTAAAAAATAAATGCAATCACCAAACTGAACATACAAGGGCATCAGAAGATGTCAGCATTGGAACTCCAGAATTCTGATTCAGACCAAACTCTCAATAATATTAAAGAGAAA
>JBBPFQ010000084.1:2223023-2242072 GCA_037974815.1 Kaempferia elegans
TCAAGTAGTTCAACTCTCTAATTCCTCCAGTTGATCTGTCCAACTTCCGAGGCTCAACTTTTCTAATTCTCCCAAATGTGCGGACATTCATAATGACCTTCAAAAGTCAATGCTCCGTTCAGCTCCATTTGACTTTGTAGACTTAATGTCATGCTCGACTCAATCCTCTTTTACTTAATGGGTCAAGCTCTTAAGCCCAATGAACCCTATCTCATTGGCTAACATCATCAATGCTATAACACGTGGATTATCATAGCACATGAAGTGGTATGATTATATGAGATACGGAGTATCAAAGATCTCCTCCTTTCATCATCTATTGTTCATCCCCTCAACTCTCCTTCATCAGAGACTACTTGATCAATGTCACAGTGTCTGAGTCAAGACACTCTCTGACCTCCATTCTAACTTTCCTTCTTCTCTCTTTTTCTTCTTCTCTGTAGGATCAACGGGCATCTTCGACGACTTCTTCTTCCCCTTGGTGATTGTTGACTTCATCAATATTAAGGACAATTCACGGGTGGTTCATCCTCCTACGATCTCATGCAAGATCGATGATGGATATATACTTGATCAATTTCTACTCACTCCACTAATCAATATTAATTACCTTAATATAACACATCAGATTAATTATTTTATCATAAGTCATAATTAACCATCACATTTAATTAGTGGTCTGTTTGATCCACTAGTTTATCAAGTTTGTAATCTCATTTGTTTTCTCCATTAGATTTACCTAATTGGCTTGATTCAATCAGCTAAGCACCAATCAATTGTTTAGCCAACCCAAAAATAATGTGTATTGATTATTTTTAAAAATCACTAAGATTTAGTAATGTTTTAATAATAATAATTATATTATTAATTATTATATGTCAATAAATATGATATATTAATATCATTTTAACCCTTAATGTAAATCTATAATAATAATAATAAAATGTTATAGAATATCTTCTAAAATCCACAATAAATGTGGAGATTGTTCATTAATATTTTATCCGGATTAATTTATACTTTTCACCTATATCTACTGTCACTAACTTTTCTTGGAGCAAAGTGATATCATTCATTCAAGTGTTATCGGTACCTCCCATAGCAAAATATATGACAGTTATTATTCTAGTACAACGATCATTTATATAGAAAAGATGAGAGACGCCCAATGAGTAAAAAATTGACCCCAAAATTAAACATCCATCAACTGCACCCGCTAATGAGGACACTATCAGTATCACTGTCTTCTGATCTCTACAAAAGGGAACTGATGTATTGCCGTTATCATATATATCAATGGTAATTAATCACATATATATTATTGCATCAGAAATTGTGTCACCATGCAGCCGCCAACTTAAATCCTAATTTGCACCAGAAAAACTTTGACTAATTCAACTAATTAACTTAATTAAAGACAAGCACAGCAGTAAGTCATCAGTGTCACTAGTTGAATCAAGAAACGCGATAAGGAATTAAAATTAAACTAATATTAAATATAATTAGCCTCCGACTGACTGACTAATTAAGCACAATTATATTAATTAATTCCATTTTAGATTTGTTCGATTGGATCATATGTAGTCCACCTCAAAGAAAGCCTGACCAAGCTGGAACAGGTGGCTCTGCTGCTGCTGTTGCTGTTGCTGCTCAGCTGAAGCAGTAGCGGTACTGCTCTGACCTGCTCCACCTCCGGCGCCGGTCTCGTGAGAGAAGAAATTGTGGGGGTGGAAGCAGCAGGTGCAGCTGCTGTTGCCGACGACGGGACGAGAGGAGGAGGAGGTGGAGGTGCAGCAGCAGTGGCGCTGCTGCGCCTCCTTTTCCACCCCCACTGACAAGCTGTCATCAATGGCGCCTATTCCTCCTCGAGCTTGCTTCGCGTATATGGCAGCGGCCGCTGCGTTCCCACCTGCCCACCCTTTGTCGACTTCAACCCCTCCGTCGACGCAGAAGCCAGCAGCAGGTCCACGCATCGAGGTTCTGTCTTCTGTGTTCAATTATTACGTGCCTCGTGAATAACGTGTCGATCGAACAGATAATAATTAGCTAATTAAACCGAAGATAGAAGGAATAGGATTGCTGACGCATCGATTTACTGTTGTATCTGGTGGAGTTCTGGGGTGGTTTGATGGAATTAGAGTCGTCGACAGCAGTAGCGGTGACTGCGGCGGCGGCAGCGGCGAGCGGCAGCTTCCTCCGCCTGCGGTTGTGGTCGGCGAGGCGCTTTCTGCAGCTTCTTTTGGCCTCGTCGAACTCTGCGAGCACATGGAACCTGCAACCATTTTGGGGTTTTCACAAGCACAATTGGAGAGCGTTTATGGTCAGGCAGGCAGGGCACACATGACTACGCCTGCCTTGCCTAGCTACATGGGTGAAATAGAGAAGTAGAGATCATCTATCTGATCTTCCATATATACATGCCGAACAAGAGTAGTGTTAATTATTATGTAACTGTCACGAGCTGTAGCTCGACTACTGTTCTAGGGTTTTACGTGTGTGTATATATCGAATTTTATATATAGCAAGAAAAGACAGACTGAGCTATAGGTATAGCTATAGTGAGATATTGCATGATAAGGAGGTGAGGTGAGGTGAAGTTTTAGGTAGAGAACCTGCTGCACTGCTGGCAGAAGCGTTGTTGGAGGCCGGCGACAAGGGCGAGGGTGGCCTTGGAGTGGAAATCGCAGACCTTGTGCCGGCGGTGGTAGTGTTTGGCCCTGAAGAGATCAGCCTTGCACCCCTCGGCTTGGCACCGCGCAGGAGGCTGCCCGCCGCCGAACATCGGGTACTGGAACTGCAGCGCTCTGATCGAGGAGGAGGAGGAGGAGGAGCCTGCGAAGAGCCGGTCGACGAAGAACCCCTGATCCGACGAGTTGGAGGAGGAGGAGAAGTAGGTCCGGCGACCCAAATTCAGCCCAATTGCGCCGCTGCCGAGCTCCACGTCCAACTCGCTCTTGATGAGGCCCATGGGGTAGTCGGCTGCTAGCGCCGCCGGGGAGGAGAAGTAAGGGTTCATGGGAAGGAGTGGAGGCGCTGGGAAGTAATGATCGAAGGGTACCGCCGCCGCCACTGCCGAGGGGAAAAAGGAAGAGCGGTTGGTGTTGGAGGAAGCGGCGGCGGTGATATGGGAGCACGAGCTGGTCTCCCACTCCCAGAAATGCTGCTGCTTTGGGGTTTGTTGGCTGCTGCTGCTGCTGCTTCCTCCCACCCCAGCAAAAGACATGCTGGAGGGGACAAAGGTCGAGGCCTCACCAGAGCTAGAGGTCGATCTGTTCATCATCAAACAGGTACCGATAGATAGATAGACTATCTACGACAACAAAGAACAAGAATTTAACAGGTGAGGACTGAGGAGGAGATTAAAATGTGGGATAGAGTGGAAGTTGTTTTCAGATCCACAGGAGATTATATCGAAAAAGGCAAAGGAAAATAGATCAGCTGTTCTCACCGTCCGTTTTCAAATTATGTGAAACGAAATAAATTATAGAATTTTTTTTTTTGTTTTTTTTTTAAATATGCGTCTGTCAAAATTGAGCTCTAACCAACTGAACACTCAGTAAAGACGTTATCTAATTAACTATCTAGCTATAGCCCAACCAGCTACCTCGAGGTCGAGGGAGGGAGGGAGGGAGGGAGGGATCGATTAGGTAGCTGATCAGCTCAGTGGTTAATGAACAAAGGAGAGAAGAGGACTGAGGGTGGGGGCTGTCAGAAGGGTGATGGCGATGGTACGTCGTGAACAGGGAGAGGTCGATATCTCGCCTCGCTTTTGCGTCATTGGTTTTGTTGTGTTTGATTGACTTGTAACTCGTAAGGCCCTAGATGAAAAGGCTGGTGCAAAGTTACTTCCCTGTCATCTTACGTTTGGAAACTTTTTATAATTCGACAACTTCTATAATCGAAAGTACTCCGATCCATTTTTTTTTCTTTTCTGTAATATAATAAATAAATTAATAATCATGAATCAGAGAGAAAAAGTACTGCGCCTTCATCAGCTTTTCCTTAAAAAAATAAGTTTCTCGTACCGACATCTATGACATATATATATGTATATGTACGGCTCGCACTACTGGACGTGCTAAATAATTAGCCTCTAATTAAGTGAGTTGAAAAATTAATTAATTAAATTAGATGTTAGTTTTGGAAGTTGTTGCACCATGCCCGAAGATGACACAGCAATGGGTACGGAGGGACTTACCTTCCCTCATGTCATACGCCCCTATTTGGGTTCCTGCAACGGCATAGGAGGGCTTTGTTCATGGAAGAGCTGAGGGAGGAGGGAACATGTCGACTTTGAGGAGTCAATGCCATGCTACTGTGCGATTAGACGGTACTCTCCTAGGCATGCATGCTAATAGAATATATATAGTATGTTAGGTATTCATATTTACTTATTTTTCATATACTTGTGATTGTAAACAACTAGTATATTTACTAGGTCTTGATCTCCAAAATTAAATCATTGGTTAACCCTAATGGATCTCGAATGTAACTGTTTTCTTTTTCTCTTTTGAGCTTCAGTTTTATATTTTAATATCTTTAATCTTTACGCGAAACATATATATCCTTTCTTCTTTCTATTGAGTATATGTTCACTGTTGGATTTGATTATATTATTGTGTTGTGGTTTCATGTTGTGCATTTGTATATATATATATATATATAAAAGATGTAAATAATATTGTTACTGGTTCTAAATAGGGTTTATTCCTCCCAACGCTACTATTTTTATATGTAAATTGTGAATCTCTATATATATATAATCTTTATGTCTGCACAACACATTTTCTTACATGTCTTACTTGCGCAATTTGCCAAATCGGTTCATTAGACCTAATCAGCCAAATTATCTCAATTGGTTCAATAGGTCTCGCTAATCAACTTGTTTTACTTGATTTTTATTCAGCCAGCTTGATTGGTTTATCTAGCCCAACTAGCTCACCTAGTTCGACTAATTCAACTGATTCACTCAACCTAGCAGATCTATTCAAAACTTACCAATGTAACCATGCTAATTGACATCCTATACGTGACTCATCTGATTTAATTAACTAGCCAATTCGATCCAACTAGATTAACCTTTGGTCAGCCTCATCATCTTAGCTTGTTAGACACTTAGACCTGCTTGTCTCGAACATACTCGATCGATATGACTATTCAAATATACTTGATGTGGTTCGAATCAGCCTTCTCATGCTCCAAGTCCTCCTGGATCAACTGCACCACTTGGTTCGGGTCCACACGAATAGAGCCTTCAATCTTTAGTAGCTCAGTTGGTCTGTGACAAACTTTGATCTGAAGCAGCTAAATAGTGCTCCGGGGACTCTCAATCCGCACTGACCCAAGTTCACTTTCGTAAAGCCACCAACCTTCTATGCCCTAGTGTCTCCGTGCAGCTCCACCTGCAACCTACCACAATATCAACACCAGTGAGTGGGGGCAGACGTTGCCAGCTTAGTCCCTCGAATGCTTAAGTCAACCAAGTGTTGAATAAGAAAGTGTCTCGCTCAAGGAGAGGCTTGAACTATAAAAGAGAAGCCTTTCATAGGGGAAGGGCTTTGGCAAGTTGTGTGCTGAGGTATCATCCGCTGGGAAGGGCTTTAGCAGGCTATGAAGTAGAGCATCTTCCGTTGGAGGAAGGGTTTTTACAAGCCGCAGAGCATATTGTCTTTCGATGGAAGGACTTTTGCAGGTCGCCCAGCAGAGTTGGACCATGTCATGCATATATAACTTTATGTTAAAGGCATGCTACCTCTGGGAGGCAAAACAACTGAAGAAGTTATTATATGACTAAAAGAATTTAGATATTTTCATAATAATTTTAGCTTAAACTCTCATAGTTTTATTTTTAAACTCTATCCAATATATCTTATATTAATGAAGATATCTTCCTCTTTCACTCCGTGTCTCAGCTTTAAGAAAAAATAAATATTTATATATTATCTAAAAAATTATTAAAAATAAAATAATTAGTTCATAAAAGAAAACAGAGCATTAATGTGTCTCATAAGTTTGTGGTCCCGGCTTGAACCAAGATACGTGCAACTCCAATCATTTTTTACGCCATCACTTATCCAAGGGGGTGAGATATTTTAACTTTCTTAACCTGGAGAAATTAAATATTCACGAGGACAAAGCAAAAAAAAAAAAAGTTGTGACAGAGGCGTGACACACAAGGGCCCATCACTGGACGCCGTCTAGCGTCTACTGTTGGGGAGAGTCAAGAGACAACAGCGGTTTGTTATTGCGCTGTCGGTAGGTCTGTTGCATGGCGACCCTCTCTTGTTTAACGGACAGTGAGAACTGAGCTCAGGGTTGGACACTTATAGGCTAGATTTTTCTGTGTTTGATTATTAAAATGCTTCAAATATTCATTATTAGTACTAGAATGCTGCTGCCTCTTCTGCCCACTCTCCGCACGTGAGAGATGGCTTTCTAAAATCATGCTCATATTGATGTAAATTTACCATCAGGGCTCCGCTCTGGTAAGGTTGATGAGAGTTGTTTTATGGCGGTACGATAGTTAAGATATGAAGATTTATCATACTCGATCATGGGATCAAAACTTGACACATCTGAGTATACCTTCTCCGAATCTTAGTCACTGCACAATGGCTAATAACCACCTATGATTTATAAACCATGATGCTTAGGAACAGATTAGCTGAGACACTGAGTGAGCGAATCATCTTTTTACCACGTAAGGTCGATGAAAACTAAAATCATACAAAGGACGATGTGCAAGGATGAATTATTTGCACATAGACAACATATTTTTCATAATTTATCTGTCTATATTTTACCCTAAGACTGACGGTACTGGACCGGAGTAAGTTATATCACATTTTGGCTCTAATATAGAGTTGATGAGAGAACTAAAACCATAAAGCAAAAGATGAAAGATCTTCAACAGATCACGAAACAAAACCAGCAGGTTTTGTGATTTCCAATTTTGTGAATGCACCACAAGACATTGTGCAGGTCAAACAATCTAGTTGCTAAGGTGCGATCCGCAAGTATAGTGGTGGATTGACCCATACTTGTTGATCTGGAGTACCTGTGTTATACATCATTTTTCAGAAAGCTGAAACCATCTCTGATGCTTAAAGGTGACTTGGCAATCTAGGCTAAATAAAGAACAAAGCTCATCCACTCCAGCAGCACATCATAGTAATCTGAGTTTCTACACTTCCTAGGATGTCAAAAAAGGCAGAAGGATTAGCACTTATATGATGACGAGAGATTGCAGAATAGTAAATAGTTAAAATGATATCAAGTTCTTATTACGAAATATGGTAATCTGGCATGCATATCCTCATGTGCATTAATGTTACATGAGAATATGTAAAAACCCTTGCCAAGCACACTAATCAGCTCATGGCAAAATGATGATGATTTCTTCTTAAAAGCTAATATCAGGTAATTGATTGCTAGAAAGTTTCAAGAATCCAGACATAAAGATTCTAGACTTCTGGAGGAATCAATATAGAAAAGGAAATTTGTCACACATTCAGCATGAACAATCATTCACTTTAAGATAGATGTTAATCCATATTCAGAAGCCTTGCAAACCTTGACATACTTAATGTTAGGGAATAATGTTAGAGAGCCTTTTAAGATTGCTATACAATGGATGTACCCAAGTGCGACGAGTTGAATCCATTAGAGTTAATGATTCCAACACTATAAGAAGGCAATCTTTTGGAATGTCAAATTGTGATGGCATAGCTGTTGTGTGATAATCGGTCGGAATTATCCTATTTCTTGTGGCAATTAGTTACAAATGCCAAATCAGCAAAACTATTGAAGCATCGACAATGGGGTGTGCAATAGAAAAGTTGTCCCCAATCCTTTAAGAGTTAAACATTGGCCATCTGTGATGACATTGTGGCGGTACCATTGTCATGGCAGATAATAAGGTTTGAGAGGATTAAAAGGTAAGCAGCTGCAACAGCTTTTCAATGGTATCATCTGCTCTCCCAGATTATATGAATTTAAGAAGGTAACTATTATAACATTTGTAACAACAGAACTACATTGTTACACAGATGCTTTTCTCAAGCACAATAACCTCAGGGTTATTGTTCTGTGAACTCTCTTTAACTAATGTTCTAAGGCAAAAGCGTTATTGTTTTTCTCAGAACATTTGTGAACTCTCCTGTATGCCTTTGCCTCTGAAATCCATTTATGAACCATTTTGCCTTTGATGCCTTATCTACGACGGCCACAATTTCATTGTAATGTCATTACAAACACTTAATAGTTCCCCTCCTAAACACTAACAATTTGCAACAACAGTAACATCATTATAGATGTTTAACCCTTAAACTCACAAAGCCTTATCATCTGCAATGGGAATGATACCATTGCAATGTTGTCCCAGATTGTTAGCATCTAAGCCTTCGAAACATTGCAACAACTTTCACCATCACAGACCCCATCACTGATGATCCAATTATGATGGTAATTTTGCCATTGCAACTAACCATCACAAAAAATAAAAGGATAAATGTGACAGATTATCTCACTGTCGCTAGGTGGTCGCAATTTGGGACAGATTTGGAAGCTGCTACAGAAAGACAATTATTTTGTAGTGTGCAAATAGAAAGAGAAATCATAGCATAATCAGAAAAGGTTGATGCATACAATGGGTAATGAAAGGAGTAGCAGTGTACAGAAATAAGTTGCTTGTTCATATAATGATATTAGGCGACAAAAAAAAAACAACCCTTCGTTCATGCCTATAGGCCCTATAGTCAGGTTTGTTCCACTAATGCCAGGAAATGAAACAGCCTCAACAGCAAGGTTCACTGATTTGTCAGCTAAGTTAAATTAATTAAATATATTTTTTGCAATACACAATAAATACTAGGCAAATGGAAAAATATAATCTAGATTTTGGAACTACTTTGTAAGCATATAATGTTAAGGCTTAGTTCTGGTAAAGATGAATTGTCGAAGACAATCTTTTCAGATTTGCATGTATGTCTGAAAATGACATTAAAAAGAATCAAATACATCATGATGGATCATCAATCATCAAGACATGCTAGTCTCAACTATCACTAGTAAGCATAAAAAAAAAACCAATCATCCCAATGCGATAATGCACGCACCTCTGCTGATGTTGGATGGATGATTTCTCTCTCAGCATCAAAATGACTGCTCAATCTCCTGAAGAGAATGAATCAGATCATAAAAGAAAGTCAGACAAACAAAATTAAGATAGAGAAAGCATCCCAATGTGATTTCACTCTCCGCGGGTGGACTCACCTTGGTTTATCAGTCTTTGCAAAACGCTTTGACATTATTGAAGCCTGTGTTAGAATAGTAGGGACTAAGCATTTAAAGAGTAAAGAGAAAATTAATTTAAGAAAATTATAGATCTAAATAAGAACACAAATTAATTCAAAATAACATTGTCTGATTGGAGTACAGTAGATAAGAATTTGATCAATTCTTCCTAAGAATGCCTTCAGGAGTGTTTAATTTAAATGCCCCTGAGCTTCAGATTAGTCTATGGTTCAGATAATGCACTACCTTCACAGTCATTTTCTCAGTTCAGGTGAGGCAATACATTTGAAAGCTGTTTTACAAAAATAATTATTGGCATCCAGAAAACTAATAGAACACTTCAAAAATGTAACTTTAAGCATTTAATTACTCATATTGTGGTAAAAGATTATATTAAAAAAACAAATAACAAAATATTATCGGCATGCTAATAACAAATAAATAAAATATATTTATCATTATATCTTTTGATAAGTTATAAATAAATTAAACTGTATATATATATATAATAATCTTGCATATAGCATAATAGAGGAATAACATTAATATAATCGATCCCTAATAGTCTGGACAAATATAGTTTGATGATGATGATGATAGCAAATATAGTATAATAATATGGCTATTTCAATATTATGTAATTTTTAAATTTTATAATAACTGATTGAAATAATATGTTTGATAATTAAATGATAGTTATAAGTATTAGTATCATCAATTACAATTAATTAAGGGGGTGCTTGGTAGGTGGGTTTAGAAGGCTGGAATGGAAATGAAATCTGTTTTATTCTCATTCTTGATGCTTGGTAGGCGGGAATAAGAACCCATGTATGGGTTTCATACCCCTAATTTCATAACCCACACCCCCCTAGGTTATCGCTAAACCCATTTTCCCCTCAATCAAACTCATTACCATTCCGATTCCCAAATTTATACCAAGCGCCCCCTTAATATAATAATACTATTTATATGTCAATTAAATTATTAAAATATTTTATTATTATTTGAACAATAAATATTCTCTAAAAATTAACTAAAACAAAATTGAAGTTACTACATCATGTATGTGGTATGTGGACATACTTTGAGTTCATACACACTACGTTCTATAAACGGTTAAGTTTATTGGCAATGACACAACATCATGGTTTACAATTAGTACCGTATATTGCATCCAATTATCTTAGCAATTCAGATAAGGAAAATTACACTTGTTATATAACATGTCGAATTACTCACTCTAAGAAATACAAAATACCATGTAAATTTATTTTGTGTATGAGCCTAAACAATGGATTAATTGGATTTTAAGAAACTACGATTTGTATGGCGGTATATTCCTTATGCAGACATGCTATGATAAATTTACGTCTATTACTACATTTGATTACTTTAGCAATTTGGATAAGAAAATTACATTTATTACACATCATTTCAAATTAATCATTCTAAACAATATATAATTCAATAAAAATTATTTTGTGTATGAACCTAAGCAATGGATTAGGTTTGGCCATATATTCCTAATGCAGCCCTAGGTAGAGGAAAGTATCACCTCAATGCCTATATAACCACAAGCAATATATGTAATTGCTATCTAGAATAGTGATAAAACATTACAATGTATAAAATAAAAACTATTTTGACGGAAAACACTAGAAGAGAAATGTTTTAGACTTACTAGAATAAAAATAGAATATATAAAATTTAAGTTTAGTAATATTAGACGTGATGAAACAATTGTTAAGATAGGAAATGACGAATTGTCTAAAATTGAGAGTTTTTTAAGTATTTAGGTTCATTTTTACAAAAGGATGGAGGGATTGAGAGAGATATTTTAATACATCATGATCGTAAAGTATCCTTAAAACTTAAAGGGAAGTTCTATAAAACGAAGGTTAGCCCTACTATGTTTTATGGATCTGAATATTGGGCTATGACTTTAGCACATAAGCGGAAGATAAGAGCTGTAGAGATAAGAATGTTAAAGTGGATGTGTGGATATACGAGGATGGACAACATAAAAAATGAGAGCATTTGAGAGAGAAAGTTGAGGTTGCATCTGTTAAGGGAAAATCCAAAAGGCACGTTTAAGATAGTACGAATATATACTTAGACAACCAATAAATTCTTCGATTAGATGATGTGAAACTATGGCCAATATGCAAATCAAACATGGAAGAGGAAAACCAAAAAAATAGTTGATTAGCAACAATAAAATAAAATAAAAGTTATTTAAATATAGATGATGATATAACATGAGTTATAATGTAGAAAGATCCATATAATCGGCCCCACCTAATGGGATAAGGCTTGTTGTTGTTGTTGTAAGGAAATATTTCTAATAAGTTAATATCACTTTTTTAAAAATAAATAAATAACATATTAATGACATGTAAGTTTAATAATACTAATAAAAAGAATAATAACATGTAAAATCTTAAGGTGGTGTGGATATATAAACCTTATTACATTATCTTAGAGATAGTAACAATTGTTTTCAAGTACAAGTTTACTAAATACTATATTTCTTTTTACCAAATACTACATGATACACGTGATAAAATAATTTCTTGGAATTTTTAGATACAATTTACCAACTTTAACAATGTATATTAGCTTTAAGTACTTTTTTTAAAATGACCATGATTTGATTCAATGGCAAGACTATCATCTCATGACATTAGATTAATAAACTTTTTCCACATGTTAACAAAATATAATTTAGAAGTTTGAAAATTTTTCTCCCAGTATTACAAGGATTATAACAATAGAGGCAAATTGCACCACAAAGTTTGAAAATTACATATTCATCGATGCAATTGGAACACCAAAAAGCAATATGATTCTTGGAAGAAGAACATGACCTGTTCTTGAATGATGCTTCTAGCTTCAACTAGTTGAGCTTCAAGCTCAAGTTCCCTTTCAGTTGCTTCACAAGTTACTTCTGCTCCCTTTTGTGCATCTTGCAACTGTGTCATCCTTTCCTGCCTCAAGAAAGACCAGAAAGATAAATAACTAATAAAATATAACTGACAGGAAAAAAGAACTATGCAATGTAGAGCAACAAAGTAAACAAAAAAAAAGGAAAATAAAATCATCAAGTGCTTGTGCAAGAACCAATTAATCAGACCTTTATTGAAGACATCTTGGTCCGCAGACTCTCTTCTATCTGATCTCTGGCCATATGAAAAGGTAGATCAAAAACATCCTGCCAGAAAAATCCATAAGGGAAGTTATCTGATAGAAGCAAACCTTTCCCGAATACCTGCTCAATAATGAGATTCACAGAAATTCAAAAGGAAAGGAGTTAGGTGTCAACCCACCGTTCTTCCACCTAATGGGGATTGAGGAGATTCTGCATCATGTTTTTCATTCACAGCATAAGTTTGTTGTGGTAGGCCATTTGGAGCATTCAGAAAGTCACGCATATCCATCTAACCATAAAGAAGAATAACTAATTTCACTTGTGTTTATTTCTACCAAATAAGGGCAAAAAATAGAGCAATTTTCAAGGGAGATATTAGAATGATGAAATGAAATATTTATTAAAAATCATACCACTTGCAAAATCATCTAAAACACAATGGGGAAAAAACTAATAAGAAAAGAAGGGGATTCTATGGTCCTATCCTGCCATGCTATTGAGTATTGACATATAATCATTAGAGAAATATGCATTGAAAGTTTTCATCTTAAGGGTGGTAGTTATGAGTATATAAATATCCAGTGGCAATTTACTCACCAAAATAATAAGCATATACAAAGAAAGTTTCTTGTTGCATAGTTATGGTGAGATACAAGTAAACAAGTAGATATTAGTGGTGTGTCAACATTTTTATAAGCAGGCATTATCCTAAATTATAACTGCATGAGGAGCCACAGTTCTTAAATAAACCAAGAACTACATTTGTATCATAAATTCTTAACCTGCATAGACCGTAACAAAGCCCTCAGATCAGAATTCTCTGTCATCAGCTCTTGCTTCTTCACCTCGTATGCATCAACCTGTAGATGGATTTAGAGAATTGAGGAACACAGAAATCTCCAACAATTTTTGTCGACATAGAGAAGTTGATAATTCTCTTACTATCATCTTATAGAAGTCACTGTCAGCTTTCTTTCCATTCCATGTCCCACGCTGACGTCCTTCTTTCTGGTAAAAATAATAGTATGTTTATTTAGGTGAAGTTTGGATACATATCTAATCATCTGAAATAGCAAGGAATTGCATCCAAAGAAAAGGAATAACGAAATGAACACAGAGAAAACATTTGTTGTCAAGATCCTGACCAGGGCAGAAGGACCATACAAGTATTTCAAATAGGTAATGGGAATTCACAAAATGCAGTGTGTAAGCATATCAAGTACCTGCAATAGGTTCATTATCTCCATCCCTGACCGAGACTCCTTTTTTTTCTCTGCTAACACTTGATTTAGTCTCTCCTATAGGAAACAAGTCAGTCTTCAGGTTGATGATGCAATTTGGATATGTTCAACATGATCCATAAATTCTTCTGCAGAAAAAGAAAAGATTGGGGGAATGACTGAAAACAATGGAAATCATAATACCTGCAGCTTCATGTATTCCTTTTCCTTCTTCTTCATTTCATGTATTTGTTGTGTACGCACTTGCTTAAAATGGAAAGGAGCCATGGTTGTGAAGAAAAAGAGAAGAGAAACACAAATATTCAACAACCTCAATGAACACATTTCACTAAAATATATGATCAGAGATACAGAAAGCATCCTAGAAAGGGAATCCCACCTGATTTCCAATGACCATCTTTTGAAATTCATCTCGTTCCTGCTGCAACTTCTCCATCTGAGCTTTAAGACTTGCTTTATTTTTAGCCTCCTGTTCAAATGTACTTTTAGAGATTTGAAACAAAAAGGCAAAAAAAATTAAGAGTTCTATACCATTTAAAAGGTACTATTTGAAAAGGCAAAAAATTGACAAACCATTCGTGTTAAAGTGGCTAGCTCCCTATCTTTTGCAGCTAATTGTGCCTCAAGTCTTTCAACTTTTGCCTCTAATCTTGAAATATCAGATAGCAATCTGTAGAAAACATTTAAAAGATTTTGAACAACTAATCATGATTTCTGACTAATTCTTATTTCGGTAATTTACCAAAACACACAACTAAGTTTCCAAAACACCAAAAGAGTGCACCATAGTTTTAAATTTACCAAAAGAGTGCACTTATTTCCCAAAATACCCCTCCATCTATCAGGTTCTCCATCTAACCCACTTTGTCAGACCCGTTACTGCACAAGCCATCAATCGACTAACTAATCAGTTGAAAATGATGTCAATCAACTGGAAGCGACTCCAGTTGAGTGGATGTGATATCAGTCAATTGGTGGTCATAAAACACCTTTAGCAAAAAGTGCTTAACGACCCTATAGACCTCAAATCTGTGTTAAGAGCATCATTACACTACAGAAATTTCTGAGTCTATCCATGTTATTTTCTTTCAAAATTTGAATCTATAGGGTCATTAATCAGTTTTTAGCAGAAATCCCTAAAGGCCTCGAGTTCATGACAAAGGAGCACTATTGCATTCCTTAGTATCCCTTGAGCTGTCTCTATATTTATTTTTCCAGATGTAGTTGAGAGAAACTAGTCAATTAGAATTAACTCTAATCAATTGATCGTCATCATTTACTTTTGCCCAAAAGTGTTTGTCAGCCCTAAAGGTGTCAAATTTTTGCCAGATGGTCATTGTTGCGCTCCTAGACTTCCCCTAAGTATATCCATATTAGGTTTTTAAGTCTCTACGACCACCAAACACTTTTAGACACAAGTGTTTAATAACCCTAAAAGCCTCAAATTTGTGCTAAATGGACATCATTGCACTCTGGGTTTCTTTGACTTTGCCTAACAAATTTTCAAAAGTGATTAACGGTCCTATAGGCCTTGGATTTGTGTCAAATGACCATTATTGCACTCCCAAGGTTCCTTTGACTCTAGCTATGTTAATTTTTCTAGATTTTGTGTCCAAAAGTGATATAAAACACTTTTGGCCAAATGTATTTGATGACTACCTAGTCAACTAGAATTAATTCCAATTGATTGATTGTGATTTCAGTTGATTAGACATTATATGACACTTTTTGCCAAAAGTGTGTGAAGATCCTAAAAGACTTAGATATGTACTAAATGAGCATGGTTGCATTATTAAAGTTTCCCTAAGTCCGCCATGTTGTGTTTTACCAAATTATGGTCATCAAATACTTTTGGCCAAAATAGTATGAAGACCCTCGAGGCCTCAGATTCATGCCAAATAACCTATATTAAACTCTTGGGATTCCTTTTGTGCAAATTCTTTTCCCAAATTTTGAACCCTTTATAGCCATCAAGCCCTTTTGGCTAAAAGTTTTGATGGTCATAAAAATGGGTTCATGTCAAATAGATATTGTTGCACTTCTAGGGTACCCCTGAATCTCTCTTTTATAATTTTGAGTCCTATTTAGATGTCAAGCACTTTTGCCAAAAGTGCTTAACCACTCTAGGACTCGAATTCATGTCATATAACCACTGTTGCACTTTTGGGTTTCCCTAAATTAATACATGTTCATTTTTCTTAATTTTGAGCCATATAGGGTCATTAAACACTTTTGGCCAAAAGTATTTAAGGCCTTAGATTGATGCCAAATGGACATTGTTACACTTTTCAGATTTCCCTAAGTTTGTTCATGTTATTTTTTCTAGATTTTGAGCTCTATAGGGTCATTAAACACTTGGGACACAATTGCAATGTAAAAACAAGAAAGAATGTCAATTCCTTTTCACTTAGGACACATGTAGACAAACGTGATTAAGACTGTCAACTAGAGGAATCGAGGTTTTTGAGCACACTGAATAGATGAAAGTTGAAGCAAACGAAGGTGAGGGCAAGGAAGGCATACTGGGAGGCCCTTCATATAATGGAAGAAATTGATTGTTTTTTAGTTTAGCTAGTGTAGCTTAGTTTTAATGTAACTAGGTTTGTGCTGAACTACTAGGGCAGAGAGTCTGGCGCTAAATGTCTCAAGGATCCAATGTCTGTCTTTTGTTCCCTTGCCTCAATATATCAGTTGGCCAGTTAATAAAATAGAGTAATATCTACTCACTCACAATCTTTTTTTCAAAAAAAACACTTGAGGCGATCTGTAAGGGTTCTTTTAGTTCTCCTTCCTAACCGCACTCAACTATGAAGAAAGGAATATAGATGAAAATCACCAGGTATATCCGTGATCCTCAACAATAAGTTTTAGCAATTAGTCGTCAGTATTTTAATTACTTACGCACAAATAAGAAAAAAGGAACGAAGATGAAAATCACCAATGATTCCATTGTCAATTTTAACCAAATTCGCAGCCACAACTAAAGGCCAGAAAATTCTAGGGTTCTTATAAATCTCCTGATTTCCATGTCAACAAATAAAATCATAACTTGGAATACGAACAAACAGAAAAATCCACTTCCATTACATGCCAGTTTCATCGTCCTTAACCAGCATCAACTGACAACAATGGCGCCACTAATTGTCACTAGAAAATTTGCCAAGGAGATTAAACCAACAAAAATAAATACAGCTTTTCACCTTTGTTTCTGTTCATTAAAGCCCTCTCTAAATTCGATGTCCCGCTGCCTCTGTTGAAGTAAAGAATGAATACAATTGCAAGTCCTCGCAACGGAGACCTGCATCCAGCACGCCATTCAGATCCGAAGGGCAAAAACTTCACGGAAAACCCAACGAAATAAGCAAAAAAAAAAAAAAAAAAGGACTGGAGTTGAACGTACGGGATCCGTGGCAAAGAGATCGAGTGAGGCGGAGAATCCAAAAGTCACTAGCGTCTGGTTTAGGTACTTGATGCAATGCTCCAGGTTCCCATCATCCGCGAAGGCGTGCTCCCTGCAAGACGAAATGAGAAGCTCAGATCAGGAGATCGAGAGAGAAAAGGGACAGCTGCCGCTGCAGAAGAGAGATCGGCTTACCTGATCCCGAATGGAAGCACCGAAGATGCCTGCACTAAGAGAGAAAAAAAGAGAGTTGAAATTGTCAAATGCCGATGGGAAAAGAAGACGCCGAGGAAGATGAGGAGTGAGGGAGGAAAGGGAACGAATCTAGCAGCGAGAATGCTTAGCTTTACCCCGGGATCGAAGTCGGAGAGAGTCCCCGCCATGGAAGAGCAGGGAGGTGGTTTGGAGACGGAGAAGCGGAGGTATTCGGAATTTGGATTGCGATTCTAATCTCCGCTCCGATCCAGACAAGAAGTCGATTCGAGATAGGGCCTAGGGGGAAAGATGGCCCATGCTAAAATGCGCCATGCCACCGTTTTCAAATATATATATATAATAAATCTTTTGTCATCATTTTATAATAATTTTTTACATAAATGATGCTTAATTTTTTTTTCAAAAGAATAAACGAGATATTATGAACATAATGGAAAATAAAAGGATTTAAATAAAAACAATAGAATATTTTTTATAAAAAATTTAATATATCAATTTGGTGGATTAAAGAATAGGTTAAATCATTTTTTCTAGAATGAGTTAAAATTTATTTTTTTAAAACAAGAATAAAAAGGATATTGACAAATGTAAATTTCACAATTAAATTGAAGAGTAATTAATTTTTATAATCTTCATCACATGTAAAAATTAAATTATAATATTTTATTTAATATGCATGAATTGAAACTAATAAATAAGCCACGTCATTTATTATTAAATGGTTATTAAGCAAATAAATGGATGCGTGACTTTGGTTTCGAAATTTAGACTTTGATTTGTCAATTGTCTATATTAATTATTCATAAGATCCATTTAGGTTGTGGACTTTTTATTTTTGTGAAATAATAATAATAATAATAATAATAATAATAATAATAATAATTACACTATTTGAAATATCTCATGGTATATAATTAAGTTATTAAGCGGAGCTCATGACTTTTCATAGTCATTGAGATAACTCTTAATAATCTTATTAATTAACTCTCAATTAATTTACTTTATTTTTATCATTGCTGTTTTTATCTGCTATATATAAATATAATATAGAATATTGATCCAGGTGATGAAAAGCTAGATCAACTTAGGTCAACGAAGTGGTCATGTCAACAAAGCAATGTCAAGGATGACCAGTAAAGAAGTCACGTCATCTTCAGGGGAACGGACAATTCACCGATCGAGTGGAGCACTCGATCGGTCGCCA
Source organism: Kaempferia elegans (assembly GCA_037974815.1). NCBI lineage: Eukaryota > Viridiplantae > Streptophyta > Magnoliopsida > Zingiberales > Zingiberaceae > Kaempferia > Kaempferia elegans. Next base: position 2,241,527 of record JBBPFQ010000084.1, read on the forward strand.
TAAAGAGCCCCCTAGAAAAGTGGTAAAGTAGGCCGATCGGATTAGCTAAACCAAGTAGCCGGACAGATGCGATCGCCAAGCAAACGACCAATCAGTTAGGCAACTCCATTAGACAGGCAGCCTCCGCACCAAAGGGAGAGTTATCTCTCTTATCAGTTGACCGGGTGACAGGTCCGAGCGGATTACACTTTGAGGCGCCTCTATTTACATCACCAATGAACTGCTGGTCGGCGATATTCTCGCCAAGGCATAACGACCGATCGGCATAGATCAATGTGTGACGTCCAATCGGCCCAACAAACAAAGGTCCTCCTTGTCGCTTAGTCTAACAAGATGTCAGAAAAATATTCCCTGTTTAAAATGGACAGCTGTGATTCTTTGTATAGGAGAAACTTCTAGTAAGATACGTGCAGTTGTTATGCACAGATCACGGAGCCTAATTATGGAAAGTCCGCTAAGAAAAGAATTAATCGTGGACACGTTTATAAACTCTAAAACGGCGCTACTGTTTCAGGTATAAATATAGTTTATCAATGATCACCAAAT
>JBBPFQ010000084.1:2342372-2359312 GCA_037974815.1 Kaempferia elegans
AGATGTATTTTTTTATTTTTAGCCAAGCAATAATATTTTGATATTTCCAAAAAAAAAACATACCTGAAATAAAGAGGAATCATTCCAAAACCAACGGTTCCCCGTTGTCTCTTTCTCGAGTGATTCGCCTACACGCTCCGCGACAGCGTACAGAGAAATGCGGGCCGAGATAGCGATTTCTCTGCCACGTTTCTCTCGGCGGGTGGAGATGAAATCCTGGACCCCGACTGAGACGGTACGAGGGCGGAAACAATGGTGGGATTCAGATCGAGCAATGGCGCGCGCGCCTGGATCGGAACTCACGAGCGGTCGAACGGACGGTGTCGAACCCGCGGCGCTCGTTAAATGCCTTCGGCCGTCGGCGCACCACTGCCCGCCCCCGATTCGCTCTTCGCCATCGCCGCGGCATCCAACCGGATCTTGGACTCCTCCACCTCCTCCTCTGCGCGCCCCATCGCCTCCGCCGAGCCGACGAGCAGCATGTCCGAGAAGGGCGAAGCGAAGGGGGTCGCGGCGAGCGGGGGTTTCGAGCCCGGGAAGCCTCCGCCGTTCCGGATCGGCGACGTCCGGGCCGCCATTCCTGAACATTGTTGGGTGAGGGATCCGTGGCGATCGATGAGCTATGTCCTCCGCGACGCCGTTGTCATCGCCGCTCTCGCGATCGGCGCCGTCTACCTCGATAGCTGGGCCTTCTGGCCGTTCTATTGGTTCGCCCAGGGAACCATGTTTTGGGCCGTCTTCGTTCTCGGCCACGATTGGTACGCGCCTTCGCTATTTCCCTGTTCTACATTTCGAATGCAACCTAATTAATCGACGACACGACTTGCGCCGGCAGTGGCCATGGAAGTTTCTCCGACATCCCGTGGCTCAACAACGTGGTGGGTCATTTGCTTCACTCCAGCATTCTCGTGCCATACCATGGATGGTAGGTTTTCTCATTCCGACAAATTGGCCTATATTTCTCTGAATCAGATTTGTAAATCTTGCAAAACAAAAAAAACAAAAAAAAAAAACAGGAGGATTAGCCACAAGACTCATCACCAGAACCATGGGAATGTGGACAAGGATGAATCTTGGCACCCGGTCAGTTCTTCACTTTCTGCTTTGAACAGTGTAAAATTTGTGTGTTTTCATGGTTGCTTCATACTGTACTGTTTCTACTTCTCTTAAACTTTAATCTATATTGATTTTGTATCTCTTTGCAATCTAGTGTTTCATATATATATATGTATATATAAACACATCGTGTTACATAGTCTCAGAACCCTTAAAAATGGAATTAGAGGATTGTTTTCCAAATTCTTCAGATTTAGGCAACACTAATTGGAAGAAAAACGAAAGATGTAGATGAAGCAACTGCAGGAAAAGTTTTGCTACTAATTTTCTTACACTTGAGCTGAAAATAATTCTATACCATAATCCCTTTTCTTGTTCTTTTTTTCCAAGCAAGAATTTCTTTATTTTCGGAAAAAAAAATCCGTTCAGCTACTGATTGAAGGAAACAAAATTCATGGTTATCTGCTTTGATATGTTTTTGTTTGCTCCTTTCATGTGTTCCTTTTCTGTTGTTTTTGGTGAGTGTGCTTGGCCTGTGCTTCTTTTACACCATAGAAATGGTGAAAAATAACAGTGTAAAAAATCCTATCAAGGTTACTATAGTTACCACCTCATTGCCTGCTCTGCCCCAAATAATTGACACGAAAAAGAATTTTGAATCTTCCTTCATTTTCTACCATCCTGCTCTATATGACAGATAAGTGTTTAAGTCAATTATGTTCATTATGCATACTATGTGACTCAACGTCTCAACCCATGAATTTCGTTCTGGTTGAAAATGTTCATCGTCCATTGTGCAAACGAAATCTTGCCCACACTCATCAGTCCTAGGGCAAAAGAAATAATATCTCCCAGGACAACTTCACAGTGAGTGGTACAATCAAGAAAAGAAATGCATCCATGTTCCATTACTATATCACTGACACTGGACAAAGAGGTGCGTGGTGTTGTCATTGATACAATGACATAGTCAGAACCTCCATGCATGTGAATGCTTGTTTTCTGGGTAACGGAATCATTTTCTTTCATTGAAAAGAACTAATGTTTTCCTTTTTACTTGAAAAAAAAGACTGAAAGGCAAGAAATTGATGACGGTATCAATCTAGGAAAATGTGAAATCAAGTTCTTTTTCTTTTGATATGTCATCAAGGGCAACATTAAAGAAGCCTTTCATTGCTGCAGTTACCTGAGAAGATCTACAGGGAATTGAATCCGACTAGCAAAAAGATGCGGTTTACTGTACCATTTCCCTTGTTTGCTTTCCCTGTATACTTGGTGAGTCTGCTAGATTTCATTGATTTTCTCTTTTCAGATTCTTACTTTTCTCATTCGTTCTTATAACCCAAAAGATGAGGAGGACCCCTGGAAGGGAGGAAGGCTCCCATTTCTTACCGAGCAGCGGCTTGTTTGATCCCAAAGATGAACGAGACGTAGTGGTATCTACCACATGTTGGTCGGCCATGGTTGCCTTGCTTGCGTGTCTATCCTGGGTATATGGCCCCCTTCTGGTGCTCAAATTGTATGGCCTGCCATATTTGGTAAGAGCATTCAGACAAACACAAAAAAAGATCACTTAAAATTGTTAAGAAATCTGGGTAAGAATTGCATAGGTTTATTATTAACCTGCAAATTCTTTTGATCAGGTCTTTGTTATGTGGCTAGATTTGGTCACTTATCTGCACCATCATGGCCACAGCGAGAAGCTCCCTTGGTACCGCGGCAATGTAAGTTTTTATACATTCTTTTACTATTAAATAAACACAAATGAGCTTTATTGAACACCATATGCTTGTTCACAAACGTCTGGTCATTTATAGCCTTAGCTAGAAAAACCTAAAATGCATCTCTTCACACCCAAATCATATCAATATATATAATTACAAATCTAATATCATCTCAAACTCACATCACCTTCTTCCATCTTTTAGGAATGGAGCTACCTGCGAGGAGGATTAACAACCATAGACAGGGACTACGGTTGGATCAATAACATCCACCATGACATTGGAACTCATGTCGTACACCACCTCTTTCCCCAGATCCCACATTACAATCTAATTGAAGCAGTAAGCTCAAAGTTTGATTAGTTCATAAACATTTTAAAAGATTAATGGTATAATTGTTCATGTCCATCAAACGCACAATAACCTGTTTGCGGACCTGTTTTGCTTCAGACAAAGGCTGCAAAGCCTGTGCTCGGTGAGTTCTACCGAGAACCCGAGAAGTCTGGGCCTCTTCCTCTGCACCTCTTGGGGGTCCTACTGAGAAGCTTGAGAATGGATCACTTTGTTAGCGACGAGGGGGACGTTGTCTTCTACCAAACTGACCCTCATCTGCTCAGTGGCAAGAAACGCAAATCCATGTGAAGAGGAAGCAAGATGAAGACAAACATCAATCTGACATTTTAGTCTGGTGATATCGAACACCACAAGACTCATCTGGCATCAGATGTATCCTCATTCTTCATTCTTTTTGATTCGGGATTAGTTGAATCATGTACTGTTTTTCCAATAATTGTTTTGATAGTTTTGATAGTTTTGAAATGATAAATAAAATTCCACTCCTACTAACCAATATATTCACTAAGATATTTGATATTCCTACTTGCTATTATTCAATGATAATTAGTCATGTGCCAAAGGCCTTTGCCTTATCACAACCAAGCAAAGGGGAAGAGTTTTTTTTTTTTAATACTCCTTTAATATGACAAAGGCTCCTTTATTTTATCTCCAAAGTGTTTATTTTATTTCGAGCAATGGGAAGATGCTCATACATAAAGTTGTAAAGAGTAATTGCTTAAAAGAAGACAGAAGAACTCATAGAGAATGTGTGTTATGAGTGAAGGAGTCTCGAAAGACTTGTATTAAGAAAAATTAATATTTGTAAAACACCATCAAATCGTATAGTCCTAAATCCTTACGGGATGCCTTTTAAAGAAAAAGTGTCATTTAATGAAAAAGGGCAAGATTTATTATAATAACTAGAGATCAAATCCTACAGGTATATGCCATCGGAAAAAATTCCTCCCACTCTTTAATTATTTGACGATCAATTATAAATTGACCCTTTAATTTATTTTTTTTACATATTTTAGGAGCGAACTGTGAAGACATAAGATGTTAGCTTAATATTTTTTGCTACATTTTTGTTTGATATTTGTTACCCATTGAATTTAGTTAACAATTTTTTTTTATTTGGTGACCGATTATGCTTTGACTAACATTGAGCGATAATAGTTGGAAATCATTATTTTGGAGCTTTTAGGTAAATTCCATTTTCACCTTGGCGTTTATTTATATATTACCATTCATTTTACTAAATTATAAATAGTAGGTTGTATGTTTTCTACCATATCCATTTAGTTAATTTATCTAATCATTAGGTCACCAAACACAATCAATTAACTCGTCAAACACAGACCTTTCGTTTAAAAGTATTTAACTTCAGATAGATCTCTGTAAGTATTTTTTTTTTATTTCTCGTTGCGGAGAGTAATTTTTTTAAAAAATAGAATTCAAATCAATTATCTAAATAGAATTCAGATCAATTATATTCCGAAATAGTCGGTTTAAATATTTGATTATTTAAATTACTAAAAAAATTATTTAATCTCAAGTAAAAAGTGGACCTAAAAATATTGACAGTTTAAATGTGCCTTCATTAGTATTTTCTAATTTACTTAGATGACTAATAGAAAATTTATATTAAACTATATCCATTATTTCAGAATTAATCTATCAAATAACTAGATACCCCGTATTAACTATAAAAAATATTTAACTATTAAAATTGTTTAATGTCAAATGTTGATAGTAATTTTGATCTGATATAATAATTTAGCTCAATTTTAATTAAATTAGAATAATCTTAATCAATTAAAAGATATTTTAATATAATAATACCTTTTAAGTATTAATTTTGATCGAGTAAAAATAATTGGGTAAAAATAAAAAGGAAACCCAAATTATACCAATCATTGTGTCCTTTTTCAAAATAAAAAATAAAAAAATCCCATAAGATATTTTATCCTAAAAACATTCTTTATACAATCTTGTTATAACATATGGCTACTGTAATATTGTTCCTTACATTTAGATTATTACAGTAGTTACGATTAGCTGTTGTTAAAAATTATTTTGTAACTGTTATAATATGTAGAAGTTATTGAGTATATGCTACAACTGTTTTAAATTGATTTTGATGATTTTTTTTAAAAATAACCTAGTTAATAAAAAACATTTTCATATAATAATATTTAGAATTTAAGATTTATGATTCAAGATTTTTAGGATTTAATCAAAGCTACACGATAACTACTACAGTATGAAAATTTAATTATTTTCACTAAAACATTTAAATCCTAAATCATAACTATTATATCAAAATATTAATTATCAACTTAGTTAAAATTATTTTAAATTTATTAAAATTATTTTAAATTGATTAAATATACCTGAAGATAAGAGTTACATATAGAATTCACAGTACCATGCTCCAATTCTTAAAGTGAATCAGGATGAGATATTTTTTAGATGTCTTGAATGTGTGAGGATATGCAAGACTGTATATATATATTTTTTAAATGTTGATCATTAATATACACATGGCATCCTGGTGGGTAGGATCGAACCCTACCCTACCCTGAACACATTTGGCTTCCGTTCCATTGAACGTTCTAACTAATACATAACCCCACGATTTATCAGAAATTTGTTGGTTTCCATCCAAAGAAAAAAATTTTAAATTTTTGGGGGATCGATTTAAATATCTCCGCACCTGGCTTGGATGATGACTCTCTGCGTCAACATCATCACGCTCAGAACCCTTCGAGCACGCAAAACAAGGGAGACGACGGAACGCGGCCGGCAAACGTGCTCACTCCGCTCCACATTCTGCGATGAACCAAGCCGATGAAGTCGTCAACATGGCAGCAGATTCATGAATCTCCCCGGTAACTCCACTTCCCAGCACAGGCACAGTTACGGAGGTGGAGGAGAAGTTTATCCGCTGGGAAAGGTGAAACCTTGGCTACCTCGTTGCTCGCAGTAGCTAGCACTTGCACGCCCTTTCCCGATTCCCGACAAAAAGGATCCAGCTTGCCCCAATCTAGGTTTCTCAGTTCCTCCGTCCTTTAGGGAAAGGGAAAAAATGGCTTCTTTTTCTTTTTTTTCTTTTCTTTTTCTTTCGGTGTTGTTCTTGGAGATTAGTTTGATGTGAAACCCTAGCCATCTCCGCGCTGTTTGATTGCTTTCTCCAAGTTGAGGGATCGGATCCGGGGTCGGGATGGGCAACTGTTGCCTTTCGCCGGAGGCCGTCGCGCGGGAGGATGTCGGGAGCTTTCCTCGTTCGCACCACGATCCCGGCGGCCGACCAGCCGCCGCCAAGAACCACCGCCACAGCGGCGGAGGACACTCCAAGCGGATGACGGTGCTTGGAGGTGACGCCAGGCCGGTGTGTGGAATCGAGGAGAAGTACGCCCTGGACCGAGAGCTTGGCCGCGGGGAGTTCGGGGTGACCTACCTCTGCATGGATCGCGACACCGAGGAGCTGCTCGCGTGCAAGTCGATCTCGAAGCGGAAGCTGCGGACGGCGGTCGACTTGGAGGACGTGCGGCGGGAGGTCGCGATAATGCAACACCTGCCGAAGAGCGCCAGCATCGTGAGCTTCCGGGAGGCTTGCGAGGATGATGGCGCCGTGCATTTGGTCATGGAGCTGTGCGAGGGTGGGGAGCTTTTCGACCGCATTGTAGCGAGGGGCCACTACTCGGAGCGCGCCGCGGCGGTCGTCATGAGGACCATTGTTGAGGTCGTTCAGCTGTGTCATCGCCACGGTGTGATCCACCGCGACCTGAAGCCAGAAAATTTCTTGTTTGCAAACAAGAAGGAGAATTCGCCATTGAAGGCCATTGACTTTGGCTTGTCCATTTTTTTCCAGCCTGGTGAGCATTTCCATACTGGATTTTGTGCGCTTACCATAAAATCTTGTGGAGCGCATCCACATTGCTCGCTTATTTCCAGTTTTCAAATTCTACTACAGCCCATTTATACTGAATTTATCAATTTTATTGTTGACAAATCATGCAAGAGATTCTCTACTGAATTATTTTTCAGTGATTTTTAATTATAAACTTTCTTGTTTATTTTTTCTTGTCAAGTTTCTCTTTATTGCCATTGCTGTATATATAAACTCACCTTTTTCTATGGCTTTCTATCTTTGAGTTGGTTGTCTCAAACAACAACTATTCATGGGTACTCAAGGATGTAGATTATTTTTTGTACTTTTGGGATTAATTTGTACCTAAATACGCAGGGAAAAAAAATAGTTTGTTTTATGTGCAACCTAGATTACTGCCACACTGCGTGAATAAAACAAATTCCATGTTGGCTACAGACAGATCCCAGAAATGGAACATGAGTTAAAGTATTCCAACATAAATAAAAGTACTTTTTGTTTGGATTACTTAGTTCCACACTGCCAATGTGTGTGGCTTTGCTTTGTTTTAGTATTGGTTCTCCACCTGACTGCCTATTTTGGGTTGGATTGGGTAGCTCTCTGACTTAACATGAAACCAAAGCAAGTTTGGGCGTGTCAAACCTTAAAAAAGATGTGTATGGCTATCCGTAGCCTTATCAAGTTGGAAGGTGTGGGAGCGTAGAGAGATTGCTTGACCCAACATGATCAGTTTGTATATATCTGTCTTGTTTAGTTGAGTAAGGGTCACCTCTGCCATCTATGTGCCTAGTTATTTTGGGTTGAAGAAACTTGAGCCTGTACACTGATAGTAGTTGTAAATGATCAAGAATTTCATTCTCCTGAAATTCTTTCTAAATAATATAGTGATTTTTTTTTCTGATAACCTTTATTCTTGTTATCCCAAATTCGTATTATCAATCGTAGTTAATAAGTGAACCCTATCTCTGGAACATATTTGTAATGCACCTTGGCCTAGATTTACAAGTTACCATAAGAATGAGCTCTTTAATATCTTTCCTGCTTCTTTCTCCAATTTCAGGTGAAAGATTTTCTGAGATTGTTGGGAGCCCATATTACATGGCTCCAGAAGTTCTAAAGAGGAATTATGGACCAGAGATTGATATATGGAGTGCTGGAGTTATACTCTACATCCTTCTGTGTGGAGTTCCTCCATTTTGGGCTGGTAATATTTACTTTGTACCATTTATTATTACTACAATTTCAATCTAAATTTTTGGCAAATATCTATAAATCCATTTTTTATTTTCATTTCCTATTTCTGTGGGAACAATGTTCTGTCTAACAAGAGATATGGTGTCTGATTAGCAGAAACTGAACAAGGAGTTGCACAAGCCATTCTTAGGGGCGCAATAGATTTCAAACGTGAACCATGGCCTAGTATTTCAGATAGTGCTAAAAGTCTAATTCGCCAGATGTTGGAGCCTGAACCCAAGCTTCGGTTAACCGCAAAGCAAGTGCTTGGTACATGACATTATGCTGTTATTCACAATTAGTATTATGAGAAGGCATACGAATTTCTATTTATAATGTTATTGTATCTAATAAATAGACAATGTGATGTTCTAACTGTAGGAAGCTCCAAAACTGCAAGCTCATGTTGTCTAGTTCAGTGCCTAAGCCTTTATCTTCTCTATCGTGCCTAACGACATAAACTGTTAATATAGGGTTAATATGTCCTTAAAAAAGATTGCCTTGCCATCCCACCATCATGTTAGTTGTTGAGGACTGGTTAATATGCCAAATGCAATTGGTTCTTGCCATCTTTTTAAAGGAATGTATCGAAGCAATTTGAGATTTTGAGATGTCCCTTATCTTGAACAGTTGTTCATCATTCCTTAAGTTTGATATTCAGTTTTTCTATTTTTTTAATCAGGGCTGTTGTTTCTTTTTTATACTGAATTTCTTCTTATACTAATCTTTTTTCTTGCAGAGCATTCATGGCTTCAAAATGCAAAGACAGCCCCAAATGTGCCTCTTGGTGATGTTGTCAAGTCAAGGCTTAAACAATTTTCAAGGATGAATAGATTCAAAAGGAGAGCTTTAAGGGTTTGTTGCACTGCCACTGGTAGTTTGAATGGAAGATTTTGAATGCTTAAGAATAATTGACTTTGGTTAAATTCTGATTAGGTTATTGCTGATCACTTATCTACTGAAGAAGTTGAAGATATTAAAGAAATGTTCAGAATGTTGGACACCGACAATGATGGCATTGTCTCCCATGATGAACTAAAAAATGGGCTTGCTAAATTTGGATCGCACCTTGTAGAGTCTGAAGTGCAGATGCTTATTAAAGCTGTAAGTATCATTTAAATGCCCACTTCGTTGAATATAAGACAGTTTTGAAAGTAGTTTGATGAGAATTTGGACCTATTTGTCTGTTGTGTACTTGTCTTTTGTTTTGCATGATAATTGACATAACTAAATGTGGACCAAGTAACTTCTGTATGTAAATTTAACCTGATGATCGAACCTTCTCAATGGAACGGCTAATTGAACTAAAGCATACATTTATTAGTCCTGGGGATCCTGTATATCTCATGATCTATTGTTGATATTTTGGAACATCTTGAGTTTGGCTTAACTGTAGATTGGAATTAGCGTATAGGTTACCTCTTTGCTGATGTCTTTGTCCTCTCAATTCAGATTTGGTAGTGATAGAATATCATTGAGTGTGTTTGTTATTCACTAAACATTTCTGTTCCCTTTTTAAATTAGTGTGAAATCTATGTTATAATAAATCAGAAACTTGAACATAACGCAGAAAACTACGAACCACTGGCATATCATTGGCACGTGTCGTGCCTAGGTCGCACCATCAAGATCTGGTCTTGGCATGACTTGTTTGGAGCCGAGTGATCCATTTCCCTTCTTGTTTCCAAGCAACCTAAGTACGCACTTCTGGTTAAGAATAAGTGCTATCTATACAATTTGACCTTGAATAAAGAATTTCAAGCTTCGAACATATTTTAAAGGACTGTTTGGCCTTAAAGATTCTGAAAATCTGGAAGATGCATCAGTCATTGATTTACTTTTCAGTGTTAAACTTAGTTTCTTGTTCATTACTGCTGATAGATGGTCGCCTTAGTGACTTGGTCCAAGCCCTCTGAACCAAAGGGAAATTTTGTTTGGATTCTAAGAAACACCGAGATTTATATAGCTCATAGATATTGAAGCGAGCTTTTGCGGAGTGATAAACCTTAACAAGAAACTATGCCAAAGGACGGATGATTATTACAGAAATGTGCTCAATGATCGTTCACTTCCTTCTTTTTTATCTGTTACTCTTCTTGCATGGAGAGAATTTACTCCAGATCTCATAATTTCAATTTGCTGAATAGGTTGATACAAACGGAAAAGGTGTACTAGATTACGGTGAATTTTTAGCCGTGTCACTTCATTTGCAAAGAATGGCAAATGATGAGCATCTCAGGAGGGCCTTCTCATATTTTGACAAAGATGGGAACGGCTTCATCGAAGCCGAGGAGCTTCGCCAGGCACTCGCAGAAGATGGAGCTCCCGATAGCATGGATGTAGCAAACGATATTCTGCAAGAAGTCGACACTGATAAGGTATATATATCTTTCTCATTTTTGTCAATGTCAGACTTCATCTGCCTTGCTAACAAGCCGGGTATTTTGCGATCGCAGGATGGGAAAATCAGCTACGATGAGTTTGTGGCGATGATGAAGACCGGAACAGATTGGAGGAAGGCTTCGCGGCACTATTCGAGAGGAAGATTCAACAGCTTGAGCGTCAAACTGATGAAAGATGGTTCCCTAAACTTGAGCAGTGCGCAACAGCTGAGTTAATCGCCTGAACTGTTGTTGCCGCCTTAACACTTCATTCATTCTGTTCTTGTTGGATGGGATTTGTTTTGATGCAACCCTTCGGTATGTTGGCTGTGTAATTAACTTCAAGCATAACGGTAGATGTGCAGTCAGTAGACTCTTGTGCCTTTTTAAGCAAAAGATGAGGATACTCCTCTCAAGTGTCTCGTAGCTCGTTCTCAGGCAATGTAATAGAAGATAAATTACGAGATTAGTTTTTAGTTGACTGTTAATTACTTTTTAGTTTTATTCAAAGTTGTAACGGAAGAAAAGGTGTGGTAAAAATCTATTGTATTATTCTATTAGAATAATGCGTGGACAATTTGGTTAAACTTATTAAAAATAGATTATAAGTTCATATAATTTATAAGTTATTTTTAGTAGTTTATAAGTTGTTAGGTTTTATTTTAAAAATATACTGTAAAAGTGTCTGTATAAATTTATTCTAAACCCCTTCAAGATATTGACGTGGTTGGTATTATAATTTGTTTTTATTAATAAAATTAATAATAAAAAAAGTGTAATGGTAAAAAGGTATTATAAGTTTTTTTTATAAAGATAGTTAGAAAATAAAGATATAGTATATAAAAAGAAATTAAATAGAAAAAAATAAATTCTAATTTGTGCACCGGGAAGAGAAGATAACAAAATGCGTTGGGAAGAAAAGAAATCGACCAAGAGAAAGTTGTTAGATTTGTAAAAATATGTGGAAGATAAGACATGAATTAATGAAAATATATAAATATATTTTAGGAAAGAAAATTATTTAAATAAAATATTTTTTAGAAAAAATAAAACCTTAAAAATAATTTATTTTGATAGATTATAAGTTTTTTATAAATAATTTTATTAAATAAATTTAAAGATATTATAAATTACAAAAACAACTTATAAACTATTTTATAAAGCTTATAAACACAAGTTAAACACCCTCTAAGTTATTATTATGGGATCAGACAGAATAAAAGAACATAGAATTTAGGATTACGGTTAATCCTAAATCAAACAAGTGGGTGTGAGGCTGATTCGGATCGTAGTTGTCTGATCCAGATCCGACCCGTTCGAGGGTTAAGAACTGCCCCGTTCTCTGTTGTCGCTTTCAAATTTTGCAAACGAATCGGCGGCGGCGGCAGGGGCGACGGTGTCTGTCCGCTCTTGTCTTCTTGTTTCCTGTCGATTCTCTGCTTCTCTACACGGTCAATCTACCCGACGATTTACTGCAATTTCGTCGATCGACCTCTCGCTCGAAATCAGGTTTCGATTCGATCGCCACTCTTTAATACATGATTCGATGTGTATTTTCATAGAGAACTTATTTTTTAGTTGGGGAAAATTCCGAAAAAAGGGTAAGAGGTGAGCTTGGGATGGCTGTTCTGGAATCGAGTAACTTTAGTTTGAGTTCCGGTTAGGGCTCTGCCTTTTGAACTAGTTCCTCATTCTGATCTGGAAAGGATGTAAGATTGTCTGTCTGATCTGGACGTTTATGTAGGCATAAACCTTGTAAGCCATGGGTATTCCCTCACGGGACAAAGAAGTCATAATTCATAATGTTTTGTTGTTCTTGCTGGTTGTAGGTTCTTTGAGGCTGTGAATTTTAGGCATATTGTTGCAAGCATGATGGTGGACTTTTTTCAGATGAATTAAAATGCAATCACCTAACAAAGTTTTAGAATTCATGGTCATCTCTGGGTTTACCAATTATTTGGACAAATCCAGATCATGCGATCCATTTTGTTGAAGCAGCCAGCAGAGGGCTTGTAGTGGGTAGTTGCATCTGTTTTTTTTTTGTCAGATTAAATGTATGTCTTCTGGCAACATTCTGTTTTCTGGTACATGATCCTGTAAATGATTGCAGAATTTTGTTAGGAAAAAGAATTTTTAAGTCTCTCATTCATCAATTATTTACCTGCAAATCTACTGTTTTGGGGATCACATATATTCCTGATGACTTGAACAATAGTTAGCCATTGCTATAGAAAATCTATCCTATTTGATGATTTTTCAAATGTTTATGGGATCATTCATGTTTGTGTCCCATTCAAAATTCACATTAAAAAAATAGTCTAATATTTATAGCAAAGTGGAATTCAACCAAAAACTGTGATGCAAAACTTTCTTCTCTAAACTCCAACAGAAATTGAAGCTATTCTTTACAATTTGGGGTCCTTTTTTTTTTTTCTTATATACTTATGTATCTGTTAATATTGGTAAGAAGGTTTTATCACAATGTTGTGATATTCTTTTGTGTCAAGCAAAAAAGAAAAAAAATCAACAACAACTATCTATTTATTTGGCAGAAATGTAAATCACGTGATTATTCCTTAGGTTGCTTGTGAAATGAATCATGGATCGCCTTGAATAAGGATTAAAGTAGAATGAAGGGTGGGTTTTTGTTTTGATTCTTGTAATTGGTTTAATCAGATTGGAAGAGTTTAGTGAATGGAAAGATTGGTATTATTCATCACCAAAAATAGCCTTTTGTTTTGCATATTATGGAATGCTTATTCTAGTTGTTATGCTAATTGAAATAAAATTATCATTCTAGTGAATTGAACTTGTTTGACACAAGTCCAAAATGAGATAGCTATTATTGAAATAAATTCACGGCATTGTTTTCATTTGGGAAATCATCACCTCAAGTTCACCCACAACATGTCTTGCTGATGATAGAAAAATCTCGTGGTTAATGATAGATTTTAAAATATCCACTGTCTTCATGCAATCAGAATTTTTATCTCGGTATGGATGCTGATCTCAAGTCCATCATATTGTTAGGCATCATTTGTCTCTTTTTGATATGATCTGATCTAGATCATTGTCATTAATTACTGCTGCCACCACCATGATCTCTTCCGAGTTGCGGCTTTAAGAATTTTTCTTAATTTTCATTTCTTTTTTCTGACTATGCATTACAGATAAGATGGGGATAATCAAAGGTAGTTTCTGCTTTCTAGTGGGGACTGGTTGTGGAATGTACATTGCCCAGAATTACAATGTTCCGAACATAAAGAGACTCATAAATACATATATGTTTGTGGCAAAGCACATAGAAGAAACCTACAGAAAGTCTAAGAAAGACGATGACTAACTAGCAGGGAAGTGACATTTTCATTGATGTTGAATTACCAGATTCCATGACAGCATACCTGTAGGATAGTTGAAGATCATTACAATTCAGCTGATCATGATTTGGTAAGATAATACTTTTGCACTTCTTATCTTTCTTAGTATTTATGCTAGTATGCTTCACTTCTTATCTTTCTGACTTATCGCATGGATGATGAATTGAGAGCTTCAAACTGTAAAAATTTTCGTTTGTTGCCTTGTTGGGATTCAAATGTTAATCATTTTTCCATCTTGATCACAACTATGATTCATTTATGGTTAAAGTTGTAATTTTTAGGTGAATGCTATCCGATGCTAACTTTCATTGCTTCCTTGCTTTATGATTCCATGGCCTGTAACTTTGAGGTTAGATGGTAAAATTTGGTGACTGTTTTTTTTTTTTTTTTGTTGGTGATGCTGTTAGGGTAAGCGGACTACTCAGAAGTCCAACATCCGATAGTTGTGTGTTCCATTTAGAGAAAATTTTTTATAAATACATTATAGCTGGAGATTTAATCACAAATATTTGTGTGACAACTTGATATCCTTTTTCGTAGCCCGAGGTGACATTATTTTTAGCCCCGATACTTGAGCAAGGTGGTCATTGAACTATCAATCCTTTGATGATTTTCCAAGAGTTCAAACTTTTTTCAAAAACAATCAAAAGACAAACTTTGCCCAAATTAGTAAAGGTTTAAATTTGCCCAAGAAAATTAGTCAATATTTTGTCACTTGGATTATTTTCTATTATTCGTGCCAATCGAACCTATAGAGGCAAATAATGGTTGAGTAATGACTACTAAGTGGTAGAGTAAATGACTATCAAGGGTTTGAGCTAATAAATTGAGTCTCTTCCTTGGCAGATTATCAATCTCATCGATTAACAAATAACTTTTAACTATATATCCTTCACTCTCCACCTCCTTTCACTCAATTTCCTAGTGATAACGTTCAATTCATCATAAACAATCAAACATGGTTGAGTCGTTGTATCTTAGAAAATAGACATCATTTAGTACTTCTAAACTTTTTCAGAGAGTGGACGAATGTATTTTAAAAAGAGAAAAATTGTGTTAAATAATGTGCTCGACATTTCAATTTCCCGAGCTTCCATCCCGAGTCATGCTTCAGTCTCCTGAGCCATCTAACAGCTTGACCTGTCTTTTTTGTCAAGTACTCTGATTCATCTGAGTGTCCCAAGCTCTCCAACTCAGCACTGTCTCCTGAGCCACTCGACTCAGCTGTCTCTCGAGCCACCCTGACTCAGCTCTGTCTTTTAAGTTGCCCGACTCGACACACTTAGATGGGTGTTCCAAACGCTTCGACTCGGTTGTCTCCCGATCACCTCAATTCATCTAAATGCTTGCTCAACTTGACTTTCTCAGTATCCCTGTCTTCTAGAACGCGTATTCTGAAGATCTGTGATATCCAAAGTGACTACATAAGTTTAGTTTAGATGTTTGAATTTAATCTTTTTATTTATAATTTTGTATCAATCTTAAAATGAAGGAATTTATTCCTTGGACGGAGGATCTTATCCAATTGTTCGCATAAGACACTAAGTCGGTGGCCTCCTTAACTAGACTTTGATGCATGTTTAATGTCACTCCCCGTTCGTGATAGTACCTTAATCAAATACAATTATATGCAGGGAGTAAACAAGTACTCCAAAGGCAGTGGGGCAGGTTGAGGAAGCCATTCCTCTTCTGCCTCCTCCAGTCCTTCTTGTAGTTGCCAGAGAGATCGATAGATATGATGCACATTGATGGTTTGAGATGGGAGCAAAATGATGAGGGAATGGAGGGGAAGGCATGAGCTGCCGCCATTAATCATGCTGCCAAGGGATGGATATTCATGCTCTGAGCATCTCTCTCTCATTCTTTTGCCTTCTAAAGTTGCAGCAACTCTCTGTGCCAGGTCATGATCTGATCAGGAAGATCAAATCTTTTACTTTTGCTCACGTGGTAAAAGTTAATTCGTTCATCTCAGCGTCTTCGTTAATCCATCCCTAAACTAATACGGAGGAGGTAAATCACGGGTAACTACTAGCCATTAGTGTAAATGGTCCAGGTATGAGAGAGATATATGTTTGGATGCGTCAAATTTCGACCTCAAAATCTCATGTAACAACCTCTCATATTTTAACCATCACATATCCCCCAAGATGACCCTTCACTTTTGCTCATACTTCTTATTTCAGTGCTTCATCAAACAAATGCTAGCAAAACATCAAGACCTAGCTAATTGATCCTAACTTCACTAGTAATAGATTAATTAGGCTCTGTTTGTTATATGTGTGTGTCATAAATAGGAAAAGGACATTTTACTTAGCCACATAAATTTTGGTATTATCTAAGTCACGTACTCAATTTTCATAATATCAAAGCATGTATTATATTGCCCCAATGCCCCTTCTCTTTATCTATAGGTTTTGATCCGGGTGTCAATAGTCGATCAATAGAAGAGTCAGGTCATCATAAAAGTCCTTAGCAAGGCCAAATAGAGTGTCAGGTCACCAAGGTCAACAGAAGTGCCAGATGATAAGAGACGTCACTAGATCCGACCGAACCAATTAGCCAGTCGGATACTTCACCCGACTGGACAAAAGGCCTGAACGGACGCATTATAACCAAGCCGCTCCATCAACTCAATAGAGGTCGGACAATCATCTCCTGAAATGAGCAGAGTGGCCGGTCGGCGACTCGGATCGCCAAGGTCACTGCTTCATCGACACATAAAAACAGAATAAGCGGGGACCATGTAGTCCGATCGGCACAACAAGACAAAAGTCATTTGTCGTCTAGCCCAACGGAATGTCAGAGAATATTCCTTGCTAGGTAATGAACCTATCAGACGAAGACACGTGGCGGGCGTAATCATGAGCAGCTCATATATAGACGGCCCAGCATGGAAAGAAATCACCACGTGTCTACAGCTGATGAGGAATCTTTCTCCCTA